>UZAN01040074.1:62969-93886 GCA_900618425.1 Echinostoma caproni | reverse complement strand
AATGACAGCAGTTGATTTACTCCAGTTTTCGCTTACGTAACTTGCAACACCTCCACCTCGTTTACGGACACTCGCGGGGCGGTCAACCCGATACAAGTTATATCCATCCACCTGTAAAATTTCACTGGGGATTTCTTCATGTAGCCACGATTCCTGAAGCATAATAATTCCTAGGTTATTGTATTCCTTTTTCTTTGTGATGTCTACCACCTCCTCGACTTTTTCCAACAGAGAACGAACATTGCTTGTTAAAATGAGAGGAATTTGTATTTGACTAGTGCTGCACTGTCTGAGAGCGACTTGACAGCCTGCTCGATGCTTTCTCTTTCCGCCGTTTTGTGTTTTGATCATCCGCTTGAATTTATTTCTCACATTATTGGAATATTTCACAAAAGCTGCAGTTCGCGCGATAACACAACGATTTCATGAACGTGCTCGTGTAGGATAGCATTTTGTGTCCTTGAAATTGATAACAATGCGATTTGATGAAGAATAAATCCACAAAGGTGTAAATATGATTTTCGAGATAAATGACGCGGCCGAATTCAAAGGCCCCGCTTCCAGAGTTGATACAAGGATGAGGGAAAATAAAAACAATACACAGTAGAGTGACCAGTTGATTGTTTCGGATCCGGTATAAAAACGTTTCTGTTATGGTCTTTTAAGTAAGATTAGATTAGGCACATCGTTTTTAAACTGATATTGGTTATAATTTTAAAAAAAGTCTCCAAACCAGCGTGCACTTAATATCAATACGCGTATCCGTACTAGGGACGTCAGGTTTCACTGCACTCTGTGTAAGACTCGGGTTTATTTGCCGACGAATGAGATAGGAATGACTTTTCTGAATATGTTAAAAGCGAACAAACAAATTTTGATATTTTGTGGAAAAAAGAAGGCAATTCTGCTCATCGTAAGTTTTGGGCAAGTTTCACCCAACGAACGTTTAGAGTAATGATTTGCTTTTCAAAAAGTTCACAATGTTAGAACATTAAATTATTATATGGAGACTGAAGTTGTCCGTAGGTCCTTTTGGAGTTCAAATCGTTTTTTTCGCTTTGTTTGTTGATCCCTATGATCTTTCCAGGTTGGTTGTGACTGTCTGGTAATCGGTAATGCAGTTTTTTTACCTGATTGCATACATATTTGCTCACTTTATCGATGACTGATTTAAGAAAATATTGAATAGATACATACTTGCTGTGGCCTACAACTGCCTGATGCGCCTGTTATACATGATTGTGGCCAGATTGATTGATCAATCGATTGGTTGACCGATTAACTGACTGTTTGAATGCTCGCTTAATGGCATTGGCATTTAGTGCGACGTGTGAGCCGATGTCGGCCAACCTGGCTTCCTTTCCACAAGTAGTTCGTTACTACTTGTTGCCCGGTTGGCGAACCAGCTCCATATTTTCTGGTTGCAATAAACCTACTGCCTAGTTCCTTGTGTGCTCATCTTTCTACTTAATTTGGAATACCACAGTACTTTATTGTCAACATATGACTTCAAAGTGAGATGTTTTTACGTTTCGTCAACTGTCTTCCTCCAACATCCGTTTCCTTATTAGATAATAGCTTACGTGAGTAAATCTCACAGAAATTTCACTATCTAACCTGTGGGTAACCTTACGTTGCAGTAGGAGTAGTGAAAAGAGATGTTGAAGAATTACAAACCTACATCTTCCTAGATGATATCAGGTCACTTAAATCGTCTTTGCAAATGGGTAACAACAATGAAAGGTTATCGGTGCATTCATCTTATTGCGGATCACACGTGAAATTAGCAAGACGACGAATCACCGTCAAGTGAGGTTAAAGTATATCGAGACCTACAGCCAAACAGTTTTTCGTCATATTTAACAACGGTTTATCGAACACTTTGATAGTAAAGTATTACCACATTTAACCCGCTAATGTTGTTTTGGTCGTCATTCAATGTACTGCAAAATACGCATCGTACCAGTAAGCACACAATTAAGAAAATAATTTTAGCATGTGTAAACAAAATGCAGCTTGTGCAGGTGAAAACAGCGCTAAATTACGTGTTCTTTCTCTTCCTGCAGTCGAAAATAAAATTGACCCGGCTTATTTTGAAAACGTTCCAAAAATTCAGTTCTCAAAAATATTAGGGCTGGGTGTTGATTTGATATCAAATTGGTAATCCAACTAACTCAAACTAACAGAACTTTGGCCATAAACCATTACATGATGCGAATGAGTTCATTCCATTACAGACCTTGAGTTATTATTTGTGATTCTCTTTTATTGTTTATTATATTTAATGAAATTTTTTACGAATAAGATAGCACAATACCACCAAGGAAACTCAGATGTGATTGATGAACACAAGAACAAATATGCTGTTTGTTTCTCCCAAACCTGAACTGCCGGTACTAATCGCAAATATTTCGTTACGTTCGGGGTTGCACAATGATGATGAGCGTGCAAAGCAAAACACATACACACGTCTTGTCAATAGATTATTGATGCTTCCATTCAATTTCAATTTCGAGCGAATTTTGATTATGGTCAAATAAATACACAACATATGAAATAGGCGTTCTCGAGACAATGTGCTTATAAAGATGAATCGGGTATTTAAAACCATCTACTTTTAAGATGTTTGCACTCAATTATGTTATCAAACGTTATCCAAACTACTGATTCCCAAGTGTCAACTGGATTGCCGATGCCAGTCTTTTGCTGCCTGAGTATGCAAACCCTGGAACGCCCTTCCATCTCATGTCGTTTGTGCACCCACTATTGAATCTTTCAAGCAGAGACACGACGAAACCTTGGCACACTTCACATTCGTACACCACAATAAAAGCAAATGGAAATTCACTGTAGCCTACATTCTCTATTATCTCGTACCCGGAATTCTATGTGACTGATTTTTCGATGTGTAACGATTCATCTGTGTAAATATCCTACAGGGACAAGAGAAGCACCAGCTTGAAAGTTATTCCCATAATAAAACTTCAACTTTGACTTTCCAGAAATATGCTATGCTTTGTCTGAAGATATTAAAGTTATCTAACATTGATGTCGAATGGCACAGACTTTAGATGCCTCCAATGACCATTCCAGATTGTGTGACATAGAAGCAAAATTTACGTTTGCAGTTAATCGCTACACAATGATGTTCTTTTCTGTATTCAAAATTGGTTTTCATCACAGTTCTATACATGAGCATCGATATTTCCATCGAAAAACCCTGCAATAATCAGGGAAAAACGACATCACATTACACATTATGCCGACAACTTTTTGTCTCTCACTCCTCCCTCTTGTGATCTGGATACTAGACGAGAGAATTATCTGGTAGGCCATAAGTGGATAGGATGTCGTAAATCAGAGCGTGTGAATTGATGGGAAAAAACAGTTGTTATTCCGGGGGTGTTAAGCGTTGGAAACTTTTATGTGGCTAGAACAAATCAAACAAAGGTCATTGTTAGGAAGTGAGATTTATGGCCCAAAGAAATGCGGTTAATGATAGACAGACTACAAAAAAGGTGAAACCATAGGGAACTGCTTTTGTGGTGGCAAGTACCCTAATTTTCAAAACGTTAATTACACCTATGAAAAGCTAGATTGACTGTGCTTATGACCTTTTGATTAACAACAAGCTCATGTTACCTCCCTTGATTATCAAGAAGGATAATTAATACTTTTATTATACAATGGTTGCTATCATCATGAATCAAAAGTTCACTTTTCTATAGCCATTCAATTCATTAAAACGAAGATTGAGCAATATTTCATTAATAATTAATAATAAGCGGTCCAAATAATTTCAGAATAATGCACATTTTTTACTTGTTGGATGTATAATTGTACTTCTTTTTCCATTACCAACGAAATAGATTTACTGTATGGGAGCAAAACGTCTGTTCCATGAAAGGACTCCCTAATGGTTGACAAAGGAGGGCCAGAGTAACAGTCCAATGCTCATTACGATCAAATAAATTAACTTGACACAATTAAGCAGTCTAAACGGTTGGGTAAAAGAACGCCTCAGGTTGGTTAGCATTCGCCAGTGCATTTATTAGTAGTGAAGTTGCTTATGTCTGTGGAGAAACTGAAAAAGTCATCTTTGAACAATTTTATTGTCAAACCTGAGATAGAAGAAGTCAAGAAGCGACAGGAAACTATACAAATATTGAAGAATGTAGGTAAAAGTAAGAGTAATTCCGAATTGCCTTTAGAGGCCAATTGTCTGAACTAATACTCCTATTCCGAATATGTGATATGCTATAGAATGCGTTTTTTTTAAAACATCAAACCCCACCCAGCGAATAAAAGGCTGCCACACATTTCAATGTTGAAAGTGTTATGTTACTAAGACGTACGAATCAGTTTTAACAAAAATACTTTCGAAATACATTCACTTGAGTGTTCAGAAGCTAAATCCACATTCGTTAGGATTGCAAACGTGAACGAGCATTTTAAATACAAACGGTGTTGAACTATTTCTGTGACGAAAACAATTCGAACTCAGTCTTAAACGCAGCCTAAGTTATTTTGTTCACCTTGTTTTGCTTTCACGTTAACCAAGGTTCGAAAGAACATTATGAAATGTCGTTGCACTGGTATATGAAAACATTGCAATGGCATTTAAGTGCCAGGGGTGTTCCAAAACAACTGGTTAGTGAGTTCACGGAAAGAAAATTACTGTGGCGAACAGATTCTCTCGGGTGCAATGTACTCAATGGTACTCATTGTACAATGGGGTATTGTTTCTGGACGAGGGTCGGTATAGGGGACATAGATGTCTCCTACCGCTTGCTCTATTGGTGCCTAATTCCTAACTGAAAGGGAAGCTTCAAACTGGCTTTCACGTGGTACGAATTGAGACAGATGTTTTTCCGTCGTTTTTGTTTTAACAGCGTCCAAATGGCAACATCTTCATCACACTGAGAAGTAAATTCCAGCTGTACGATTTGATTAGGAGTACTTTGGTGCGAACAATTGCCTTTAACTGGGCTAAGAAATTTTGAATATTAGGGCTTTATCTGATTGTGTGTATTTTTGACAATTGTAGTTAAACTAACAAATAACAAGTATTTCATAAATCGTGTTATCCACTGAAGAGTTCTTCACCATATTTCAACCAAGAAGAGACGAGTAAATCGACGAGAAGTCACTCATAAGGAAACTCATTCTGAAGCTTCATTTTTTCCACCGATTTCTAGCTGCATAGGTCTCTTTGTATTATCAATAAACTTCAAAGTATAGTCATCTTGAAATGAATGAACCTATTGAAATAACGAATAATGATATACACATTTTCCAGTTAAATATATAGGAATAGGATCAAACACATGCGACAAAGCTTCGGTTTGCCATTCCTTATTCCTGTTCCAAATGGTACAGTGTCAGGGTTATAAAGAAACATAACGAAGGTAAACAACATTTTTAAAATTCAATTTTCTGTTATTTTAAATAGTTTGAAAAATGCGGAGAAGGGAATAAATTTGATGAACTTTTATTTCCACATTGATTATTTTGGGTGAATTTTGAGAACCACTTTTTAGTTAAACGTTTGTGAACTCTAAAGTTGTTGGTTCCAGTTTTTTCAAATTGAAAGAAATAAAAAAATAAGTTATTTTCCTATGCGTTTAGTTAAACCAATTAGGAAAAATGTTGTCAGACTAAGACGAGACGGTAATTTTGATTGTAGATTCGTGATCAGAAGATCGGCTAGGGCGATCAATAATAGTTTACCATTTATATATTGGGGTAGTAACCATTTCCAGCTTGTTGAAGGTTCAAACCCAGATTAATTTCAGTTTATTGGCTTGCTTTTCTTTGTTGAAGAAATAATAATACGATTATATACTTTGAGTAATGCCAGGTGTAGAAATGAAGCAAAATTCTGAGAATCTATCTACCGTTATTTCTAAGCAAGATCACGTGGACTGAAATTTCCTTTCTAATACCCCGTTGACCAATTTTATTTTGCTTCATCTTGTGGTTCCCTCTGAAGGAACTGCATTACGATTGTGAATTTGTTTTACTTTCTGAATTCCTTTTGTATATGAAGTTGTTCAGATAACTTTCAGGAAGGAGAATGCAGACAACCAACGTTTGCTTCAGAACCTGCATGAAATGTGGAAGGCTGGACGGTCGCTGAGTTTCAAACTCTCCGTCACTATTAGGATGGTTTCAACCGATTGAGCAACAGATGTTGATGCTGACAATGAAATCCGCGGCGATTGAAATGTTTATGATGACTAACAAAGAGCACTGGATTACTGTTTCATTCTGTCTGGAACCTTCGAGAATGCCTAGTGCCTCTGAACAAGTGACTTGGCTAACCCAAGCTTGATACTCTAAAAATAATTTATGGGGTTCGGAAGACACGTTTGATCAGCTCTCGTTGGTGGTACCACAGATTTCCGTTTTCCTTGATTTTTCCTAGAGGTCCCCAAAGCGTACAGATTTCATCCAGATGTGAAAACAACTATGTCATCTGGAAATTCTACGGATTGGTAGCTTGGCGTTGAGTTGAGTTACCTTTTGGTTAGAATTTGAGCAGTAGTCCGGTGTAACATTTTATATTGCAATTATCCTCCTGATTATAGACTTATAATCGAGGGATTTCAGATAGAGGTAATATACGGGCAAAAATCAGCTAACCTAGAGGTTATCACACTAGTTCAGTAGAGTCAGGATCGATTGATCATCGAGCCTTGACGTAATTTCCTCTCATCTTTGAATGCAAATAATTATATATTCATCGGGAAAATGAATTAGATTTTGTTCCTGTTGGCGTTTGGATGAGAAAGTAAAAGCTATCAATGATTTACAGACAAACTTTCGGTAACGGTTATTGTCAATTTTACTCGTTGAATCTACAACAAATAATGATTTTCATATTATATAAATAAATTGAACAGTATGTGGCCACAAACCACTCACCCCACATATATCGGACGAAAAATATGAAATTCCTATTGTAAAAAAGGCATAAATTTTTCATCCCATTTCTAAGCTTAGGGTTGTTGAATAATTGTCTTGTAATGCCACCATGCTTCAACCGGATAAAAACTCGAACAGTTTCCCGCACCGATTTAAAGAAGTGAGGCAACATATTAAAAACCGTTTTAATCGGGCATCTCTATCCTTGAGTTGCGTAAATGCTTTGATTTCAACATGAACACAATTTATCGCATGGTCTAGGGGTTTCCCCAGCAAGATAACAATGCGGGGAAAGAAAACCAATCCCACCAAAGCCAGATGATGATAACATTCTGTTTCAGCCCAGATAAATCTGTCAAGCCTATCAAAAATGCTTATGAATTTTTTTTACTTGTTCATCGAACGTGGAAATTTAACCATAAACGTTTCATCACCAGCGGAATGTAGATCTTCCTAAACACATTCGCAATTCTTGCAATTGTGTCTCACAAACCCTGCAGCTAACCATCGAATAATACGAGAAACCTTACGCTTTTGAGGTGTTTGACCAATAAAATCGATTATAAGTTGATGCTCTTATGGAAATAACGTTTTGTTGAACATATACATGTTCCCATGCATACGGTTCAAGACTACAGGCTTTTGAATGATTAGATTCGGTGAGTCTGTGTCACACAAGTTTGATCGGAGCCTGCATATACAATAAATACGTGTCAAAGCAATTTAAAGTGTTTACACTTCCGGACGGGAGACGTATATCCAATTCTTGGCGATGTAAAACTGTCGTTTAAATGTAAGTCCTAAAATATTGTTGGAATGATTTTACCCAAAACAGTAGAAGGCAACGATGTGCCCCATAACTATAGAAAATGGAAACTGTTTACTTAACTGTTTACTTACCAAACCGAATAACGTGCGAATTTATCAACAACCGAGTACTTCTGGAAATTCGGGTTACAGGTGTGTTCAATCAAAATTAAGAAGATAAATAATAACTTGTGCATCCGTAATCCAAGAAAAATATCAAAACGTAATTTTAAGAAACCGATTATCTAAGAGTATCAGATGGAAACAATCCGGATTTATGCACCCAAGTATTTGTTACTCGAGTTTCAGGTGTCATACATGGAGGAAGAATAAAAGAGTTCAAATGAAGTGATTTTCACCCGTTTATGGTGAATTTTCGTTCCAGCAGAACTTCCATAGGAGCTTTATGTTTCTTATGCCACAAAACATTTCTGTAAACATATTGTTTGCGACAGACCTAATCAACCGAAAATTTGGAATGAACTGAATGTATAATGTTTGATTGGGTTTAAAAAAATAGCGACGCTTTCCACTACTCATTTGACACAATACCCTTTTGTGGAACGGCCGTCGGTCGTCTCAATACGATTGAAACAGAATGAAAATAAGTAGTCGTATTTCGCATCTTTGTACGCTTTAAGGTCAATTTGATCCAAGCCCATTGTGCGAGTTGAATGTGAATAAGTATAGACAATTTCTGGGTCCACCGATTGTATGCACACAGTCCAGTATCGTAAATCCTTTCATAGTCTCGCAAACATGCTGTTAGTGGTGTTTATCTTCTATATCGGTACGCTTATTCGTAAAATTTATTCTGGCGATAGGTTGTTATTTCTCTGTCTCTCCCTTATGCCTCAATGTTATGTAGTTTCTTGACAGAAGAGCAAGCTTGGGTTATTCAGTGAAATATTCACTTGTCTTCCAAAAGACATTTCGAACTCGAACAAAAAAAATGCACTCCTAATCATAAAACCTGAATAAACAAATCCAATTGAACGAACTAAAATTACTTATCTATTATCTTGTTGAACATTATTAGTGAGATATTCACAAAATACAACATTCAATGCCCACCAAAAGTACACGGGGATGGAGTACTCAAACGACTCATGAATGATTCGCCAAAAAATAAAAAACGGGAATCACTTGATTCGCATATGATTGATATTCCAAACAGTTGAATGTATAATTTGCGGATTTGATTGGAGTTCATGCTGAATAAGCTGCATGCTGCATCCTAATGATTTCATTGGGCAATAATCTGGTTTAATGCATGAAAAAAGGAGATAAAGGAACGAGTTCAGCCGTCCATTGTTGGGACGCAACCAGTAATCAATCTCTCAATAAGGTCACCCTAATCAATAGACAATTTTACAAACGACTATATTTCTATCCATCTCTATGAACTGGATTTACTATAAATAAAAGCTCGTACAAGCAACGAAGATATTTCCTAGTTAACCTTACAGGGGGCAAAGGAATCTGTAATGAATAACGTCCAAAAGACTAGTCGTATCCAACAACGTATATTCCGCTTACAGGGTATTCTTTACACATTCTTGGGAAATTTACAATTGCTGGCATAAATAAAAACAGCTAAATTGCAGTGCAGATAAATAAAACGCATGACAAAGTAGTTAGAGGCATCAACACAAATAAACTTACATTTAAATATAAAAAATTCAGATTTTGCAATTCTCCATTAAGTAATGGGAATATTATTTGTGCTGTGAGAATGAATTATGACTGAATTTTATGCTGGTGGCTTTGTTTGTTGTCTATTTCTTGTGAGAAAAATAAATTATCAAGCGAAATAACGGAATAAATAAATGAAAATAGATTTTACATGGTGGTTTTCAGGCATGCTGTACACCCCTAGCTAAACGTATTCGGGAAAATGTTTGAAGAATTACGACTGTTTTTGAATGCAGAGAACCATTCCATTACCTGCAAATATTCCTCCATTCTATTTATAACAATATTTTCTGAAAGATTAACCGGTAAAACATTGCAAGCAGTTGCATTTCTCCGAAAATAGTTCAATGTTCTATTACCGTTTATCACGAGTGCAGAAAGGATATTTCGTTACAAGTGAAAAACTATACTCCTTCTTGTGATGTTATAGGGCAATCGGTGAGTGAATAATCGTTGTGGAAATTTGATTTTCTGAATTTCAAAGCATCGAATTTGCAAGCATTGTTTCAACCATATAGATTGTACTGCAAGCATTCATAACGCTCTCATTAGCGACTATGAATTTATTACTGATTTGATGCGTGTTGTTTTCTGAAATCCTTACAGATGATTAGACAAATTCACTTAGCGTCGGAAGAAGACACTTTGTAATATGAGAATATACAGCATTTTCTCTGTCGGTCTGATTATTATGAGCAGGCCAAGGCTTTTCATAATTTTCTCAGGTTACAGGGGTACACTCAGCCGTCAGTTTGAGCATGCTTTTAAAGTCACCGATAACATAGTGTCTTTGTCGCACGGCTACTACGGCATTGGCAAAGAGATCGAACACTCACGATACCTTACCCAAGTATATCATGGTCGTCAAAAGTTATCTGTGGATGCTCTGGAGATTTTGTGATTTTCCTGTTCGGTGGATCCAATGTCCTCGAAATGAGTTTGGCTTATCTGATCATCACTGCATGCCCCCTTTTGAGGTCAATCCTTGAATCACTCACGAAAGATAAACCTTGTAAACCTTATCGATTTTCACGTCTACATTGTGTTTTGTACAAACATAAAAGTGCATTTGTAAACAAACTTTAATTGGTCATTTTCTCTAGTCCAAATATTTGTAGTTTATTCATAAGAATACAGCAGTACTTTCACTTTACATTGTTTGATGCTTTTGGAATACTATTGTGGAAACTTCCCCCTTCTTGAAACAGAATACATTAGGATTCTACTTGCCAAAAGTGTTTAACCTACTGGTTTTCTTTTTTTCTTATAAAGTAAAGCAAATTATGTAATCATGTAATTGGAAACCCATTCCGGAGGGGTTAGCTTTTTGTACACGGCGTCCGAATGGTACACATGGGCTTACCTCAATAGAATGGAAGTTTGAAGAAGAACAAACCCAGGTCACTGGTGCAGTGGTTTGAAATTGGCCTTGTGTATCCTGCTATCCGGTCAGATCGAACACGAAAAAGGAAAAAATTAATAGCCCTAATCGCATTCCCACCACCTCGCACTGGCTTGGTTCTCATAGAGTGCTGGTTTTCCAGGAGTTTGGAAGCAAACAATGCACGCGCGCAGACACACACCAGCAAATAATTTCTCGTCGGTTTGCCCACAAACTATGTGCCTGTTAAACACAGATCCCTGTGGTGGTTTTGACAACGAATCCTGTTTGACTCTTGGGCGGCAGATAATGTCCGGTTGAATGATTGAGCAATTGGCGCGAAGATGATACAATTGAAGATTGTATTAGTCACACAAGGTAATTTAACGTCCAATCAGTTGTTTGATGACATAACGACAAAGTATGAAGATACCGGTAACTGCGACGAAGAGAATCCGAAATGCAGTAAGTTAAGTGCTCTGCTTTTGTTCACCGCCGGGAAACGGATGGTCGGCAACAACATTAAGTGAACCGAGTGAGAATCATCACCAAAAGCTTCGGTGAACCAAATGATTTTGAATAATCATGAATTCAGTTGCGGAAAAGATGATCAATATAAGTTTTACAAATTTCCAAATCCTGGAATATCAGTAAATCTCGAGGAGCATGTGATGAGCTGAGTTCACCTATACTCATGCGTGTATGTCTTTGTCCGTGTGTTGTGTGTATACGTTTGTGAATGTGCATGCTTGTATTTGTGCGCACCCCGGTTTCTACGTGTTCTTGCCAAACGCAATAAAGAGTGCACCCTGATTGGCGGAAATTTGGGTTTGGGAAAAATGTCCTTTTACAGAATTTGCGTATACAAGCAAGAGCATGATCATGTCAAAAGGTAGAAAGTGAGTGTTCATGCAGATGAGCATGATATGTCCAATAGTGAACACCCACGGTCCGGGAAAAGCAATTCAGTATCGTAGGAATCAGACAATTTATTGCACTGAGTAGAACCCAGTGATGGAATACAGTGCCAAAGTAGGTCACTAATATATGTACAAATGTTTTGTATTTATATCTATTGGAGAAATTAAACTCTTATCTCTATGAAATAAATGATTTATCCCATCTCTAAAACAATCATGAGAAAATGAGAAAGTCTTTTCCGAGTTTTATGTGCACCATGACTTGAAAATCAAAAGTATCGGCCTAAATCCTTTACAGATCATCAATAGTTTCGCCTGGGTAAATACATGTCCAAAATGCTATTGCGAGTTGATCAAGTGCTTCAAGGAACAAAAAAGCAATGTTTTCCTCCAATGCACAATGTAAAGTGCCAATGTTTTAATCAATGTCAAATGAGAGAAGCACGAGACTATGAGCCAAACTATCAAACCACCATTATTTTACCAGTCGAACCTATACCAAACATGGAAGAGATTGCAGCTAAAATCTTTCTGTATCTCAAAACTATAATCAGCATGCGGGAAGCCATTTGATCTCACGTTGTTGTTCTTTGCCGTAAATTTGACCAAACGTTCACCGATTATCTGAAACGCTGGAATTATTTTAGATGACTTAGTAAACTGAAGTTTCACACAGATGAACTTTTTCACTCATTCTAACTTTGGTATTGTAGATCACTTCAATGTCAGACTGAAAAATAAATAGGATTAAACATGTCACCGAATAGTTTAATCAGAAATCCTTTTTCCTTTATATGTAGGTTAAAATTGTCCCCCACAATTACCACTCAGAAATCATGAACTCCCAAGCACTAGTTTCACTAGTTTCGTTCCCGAAAAATGTGTAATCACAAGAACACTGATTTCAGGCAAACAGTTGCAGTGGCTGAGCTTTTCTACTGGGTTGCAAGAACCACATTTGTGATTATGATTATGGATTTATATGGTACGTTTGTCATTATTTATTGATAACGACCGAAATGGTAAGGGGTTAGGGTTTTCTGGTTGTCTTGTTTGCGTGCAAACAAATTATTTTCTCGATGGCAATCACGCAGCTTCAGTAATTCACCCGCGTGGACAACTTTCGACTAAGGAGGTATGGCTGTGTGAATCAGCGTTTTTTAAAAACACAATTTTGGAATCAACGCAACAGTGATAATCATCTCGATTGTTTTCAACTCTCTAACCTAAACGACCTGGGTTCGGTTATTGATAATGAAACTTGAAATTTGTCAAGACTTTACTAAATGTTAAGTTTTCCACACATAACTGATCCTGTTCTACTCTTGCTTAGATCACATTGGGTGATTTCACTCGGTTCGAATAGAAAAATACCTGGATTTGTAGTCAAAGTGAAGTCAAAATCCACTGAAAACGCGGTAACTTCAGGAATGGGTTCGATGGTCGTACGCGTTATTCTTACTGCAACACCCAATTATCTACAGAAGCTTCCGGGTTCCAAACGACGCCTTTCGGAAGAAACCGTCATAAAAGCTTACAATTTTGTTTCCAGTGCATTACCAAGACCGGTTTATGTATTTTGTTTTTTATTAGAAAACCGCTTATTAAATTGTCTTAAGTGGATGACTGGGTAAATAGCTGTCCGGTTCCTGCAACTTTAGAGTGCATTTAAGATTGTGCAGACCCATTTAAACACCTCGCTTAAAGTGTGTCAGTGGGTGACAGCTTTTTTCATCTCTAATGAGAAACGCATTCCGCTCGATACAATTCAGATTTTATTGAATAACTCCGTTTCAAGTTTAAGTGTCAGCTTTCAACAGGCAATCGATTCTTGAGAAAAAAATGAAACAGTGAAACTGATTGGTAACTAAGAACCTAATATCTTTCAACTCCCAATAAAACATAGTTAACGTACCAGCATCTTATATCAGTATAAGAAACATTACTGTTTTTCCGCAAAGATATTTATCAAATAGCAGTTTTATTGACGGAAATAATGTCGTTCAAAAGCAGAATGGATTTCTTTTGATATTGGTCAGGTAAACAAAGTCCAGTTCTTATGATAAAATAACTGTCTAAATTCATTCAGCTGATTAACTGAAGCGAATGCACTCAACATTACGCAGTTAGTTTGTTTTCACTACAGAAAAATAAAACGAAATTCAATATGTTGAATACAACACTACATTTTTTCTGGGGATCATTGCTAAACTGAGCTAAACTGAAAAACCTCTTCTCAGCGGGTCACAAACACTGACATCAATCCCTTCACTTTCTGTTCGTTGCGGCTAAGCCAAGCGTTTATGAGCACAATGCTAATTTCACCATTCGGTTTCCTTGCATCTATGATCTCATTTTGGGTAGTGCTTTGGTGCTTACACTCTTGGTGGTATATTTTGTTCCAGTTTTCACGTCTATATGGATATAGCAGCAAACAAATTGCACACTGAATTGCTGCAGTTTTAATTTGCAATTATACATTTATTCTGCCGTATTCCGAAGAACAATTTTAGTTCTTTCGTAAACAGTTTACATTCTAGTTTTATTTTAATATGATATTTCAGAGGAAAAATTGAACATTGAACTAAAATGAACCCGTTAGAATACGCCTCAGTGCCTTTGTGTAAATGGTTTAAATTTGCATTCACGAAAGATCTTTCCATTCAAACATTTTAATGCAACCTTTTTTTAATGGAAATACTAAGAACGGGATAAAAGCCGTTGAAGGAAATGGACCATCCATGAGCACATTCGCCGTTACCCAAACTGATTATAACAATTAATGAAGTAAGACAGAGCAACTGGTGTATTCTTGACTATTTCGATGAATTGTAATTACCTGCGTCCGTTAACCAATGCAGTAATTAGAATCAAGATATAATGCGGGAACCGGTTTTTCATCGGGATCACATAAAACAAATTTTTATTCACCGACAAAAACGAGTTCAACAAGAAAGGAATGTAACAGCCAACATTGATAAAAGAGCTCAGTCAGTGAGAAAAGAGAATTCGGCAGAAAGTTAACTGATTTTTCCATTCAGCTGCAAGAAACGGTCAAGATAAGATGGTGAGTGGTAAATGATAATCAAAAGCAGAATCTGGTAAATGTTGAACTCTATATAATACAAAGTTTTATTGAATGTGTTTTTAGATTGATTAAAGCTTATTTAGTAAGTAATCTGATCCTTTTTTCGTATCCCGTTAACTACACGTTTTCATGGTAATTATAATCATAATAAATGAGTTGCACGTAGCAGTAGGTAAACTTATCGATTGAAATCCCGACCGTACCGTCCTCTCTTAGCGTAAATACACAGATTTAACTAGTACACACTGCCTCAGCAACAAAATACCTTAGCACCAGGACTAACATTGGAAACCAACAGAGTTTTGTACAATCGTCTGGTAACAGGCAAATCAGCGACCAAATCATGCACTTATAGAAAATTGAGCATTCTGCAGTTTTAGTGTATCTGCTTTGCGCGGTAGTGTTCTTTCGCGATGGTGGTATTTGTGTCTGTTGTTTATGAGAATAATTGTAGAAAATTACTTGCAATACACGCAACGGATGGGACACTCCTATGGCGTCAAACTATACACCTAGAATGTATGAACAGTGCACGGAGGTTGTATTATTCGGTTTAGGTCTCCCAAAACCCTCCCTATATGGCAACAATATGAGGTAATAAAACTGGTCGCACACCCTGAAAGGCGTACCACTGCGTTTCACAAGTAGACAGTTTAATCAAAGACTCACGGTTTAAGTCCCCTCTGGGACAAAGTATGTACTTATTAGGAGTTATATCATGGACATAACAACTGTTCGCCTCCATTTTGTTCATCAATACAAATTTCATCCGACAGAAAATTTATATATTCAAGTAGATGAGCGTGAATTACTCAAGAAGTCACACTTTTTGATATCAATAAACTCAATTTTCAAATGAACCTTCTGACAACCCTTTGACCCAATTCAGTAAAAAGGTCGTCCAGGAAATAAATTTGTACTGCTTTCGACATCCAAATGGTAAGTAACATTTTAAGTTCGCTGCGAGTCAATCCGCAATAGTTTACGCGGTAGAATCATTTATTGCTGTCACTTGTGGCAATGCATGAAGCCGCCACTAACAAGATGATCCCAGTAAAGTTATTCATTCATTTGCATAATGCTGAACAAGATTTGACCTATTTGATTTGTTCAGCTGCCAACTTCCGATAATCATTCCCATAAGGAATGGATGTCGGATTGAGAAATCACTTCAAAACAAAACCCAACAAGTTTTATTTGAGACGATACTGCCGAAAATGATTGTTTGTAATACTTAGATGATTCAATGAGCAGAAAGTCTTCAACAGATGTGAACCGTACTATTTGTATACATATGGCCCGAAACAACGGGTTTCACCTTCGTGGGATTTTTTTAATTATCTTCACTCCCTCGAACCTGATCATCTCAGCGTGTTTGGGAATATAGATAGTAATCAACTGAATAGCCAAAAGCCGAAATGTCGTCAATTCATTTTTATTTTACTAACATTGTATAAAGCACTTTTATTCAACACACCCGTTTATCTTAACCTTGTTAATCAAAGTCACATAAAACCGAACGCACTAGTTATCGCAGTTCAAATTTTCTTTCAAAATTTTATTAATTTCCTCGTTTATATTACTCCACTCCTGTATCAACGTGATCTCAAATTCGCGCTTCGTGTAAACAATGTAAACGCTGGAGTGTCGGTAAACCTTTCAGGTAAGAGAAGCCCAAGTATTTTCTGTTGGGGTGAAATATGATTTGTACGCAGATGTCGCAATGTGGTATTCAACATTTTGTTAGATACGAACTATAAAATGTACCACGCTGAAAATGATGTCTATTTGATACCGTTCCTGGTATAAGGCGCCGCTTCAATACATGCGTTAGAATCTTGGATCCCACGTAGTATGCGAACTTCAGTTGGATCGTTGCTCAAAAACGCAGCCCGTTACCATTACGAAGTTTTCATGAACAATGAGCTTACTGAAGTACCGCTGTTCTCTCCAGAAATCCCGCCAATAGTAGTCACATGCATGGGATCTGTCTGAATTAAATTTCATTTTTCCCTCAAACTAACGAAATTTTACCCGCTTTTCCACGTTAGAGTTCACAATATAATTTTACTGTTGAAAAAGCTCCCAGAGCTATGTCACCTTTAGTTTTCTTGCATTTTCTTCAGAGGACCGTTTTGAGTGTTACTTATATATATTTCACACCGAAAAGTACAAATCAGTTACCTATTTTATTTTGGACACGTAATTCGATGAGTTTGACTTCATAAATTGCAACCCGAGGTTCATCCTGTCCTGAGATCGTTTTCGGCAATCCAATCCGTTTATGATTACTAAATAGACCTTTCCGCTTCGAATATCGTGTTATAGTGAATCTGGAACTAGAACATCAGCCGACAATTTCGTGTGTGTTGTAAGTAATCTCATGAAAGAAATCAATTCTGCCTTGTTCACAATAAAGTAAACTCTTCAAGTGCACTATGGTTGGCAATGATGGAGTGATTTACTTGGATATCTTTCCCCTCAANAACTCCTGGAAAGTGACGTGACAATATAGCGACTCAACAGGGTGTTACATGACCGTAGCTTACACCACTCTTTCCAAACCTGCATCGCCAAGGTTGCCGGCTGACATACGAAAGTACAGATTCAAGGTGGCTAGCGCACCGATTTTGTAATCGATTTTATCAAGTTCAATGAGCGGAGGGGTTCCAATATATATTTTTTGTGATAAAAACAGGAATTATTTAATAAACCTTCGGTAAAATAGGACATAAGTTGATGAAATCCCGTCGTTCCGCATTTATTTTGGTTTTCGTCCAGATTCCTCAAAACAGTGATGATTGTGCATGTAGAAGCGGACATAATTAAAAGATGAAGGGTGATTAAATGTGTTTATCGTGGGTTGTATCACATGGCAAATTAAGAAAAGAACAATTATTAACATTAAAGCGTTTCTGTAAATTAGTCTGCATATTGTGCACTTCTGAGCGTCTACTAATTTAAGGAGATCGCAGTCTCGATCTGTACAAAAGTAGTCTCCAATGAGTGCGTTGGCGAACGCAATTTTCTTGAATTTCACGGAAATATAAAAACATCGGAGTTGATAACCATCATGCCTCATTAAAGGTCAAACTAACCTCATGGACACAATCAGTCAAGCAACAAAGGGTTCCCAACCTGATCGTGCAAATCATCCGAAAGAAAAATGATAAAAACTTTCAATGAACGTTACATGTTAAGCAAAAACCAGATAAGATAAAAGTAGTCCCCACCTAGGTGAAGCCATCGAATTATAAAATTTGTCCTCGCGCAAACTTAGTCAATTGGGTAGCGTTAGGGTGCTCGTTGGAATAGGACTAGAGAGAGGTACAACAACAGTTGATAGACTTATGAAGATGGGGTACTCTTTTCCTCAAATGTATGGTGAATTGCTGGCAATGCATGTGGTGATAGAAGTCCTACGTTGACAAATCCAGAGGTGGGTCAGAATTCCTCAAATCTTTAAACCACTTCATTGGGAACGAAACGAAGTTTCTATCTAACCAGCTTGTATAACTTTCATCACGAAAGAAGAAACTTTATAATACATTTCTAATAAACAGACTCGTCATATGGCATTATCGGAACTGTGCATAAATAGCAAAAAATCAATTCTTCAATTATTAATAATGACAAAAAACCAAATTCACTTCATTCAAAATGCATTGCTTTTCACTGACTGAAGTAGTATTGCTATATCAGAGAACTCTCTGGACTGTAATGCGAGACAAAGGTACGATATAAACAGAAGCTGGTTCAGATATGGTCAGGCGGACGCACATTACCGTAAGTATGAAAAACAAACTATTCAGAACTCAATATCGGGAAAAGAGTCTAATTACAAAATTTGCGTTCATGTTGATGCTGATAAAAAGATTATAAATTTCTTCGATCGTACTTCAACAGCCTCATTAGATCAGACAGATCACGAATAGAAAAGTACGCCAAGAAACGTGCAAATTGACCTTGGGGAAACGAATGCTAAATTAGAACTAAAACTGAGGTCAAGTTATTCAAAACTGTTGTTGAACACCCAACAATGGAGCACACATCTTAATTTTGCCAATAAATTCAAATCGCGTAACTCGTTCATTTGGTGTTTGGATTATTTCACCGATGGTTTACAAGCAATGTACTATGGGGATGAATGTGATCTGTTGATTTTGTTTGCCGAATAAATCCATTTTGCCGGTTGCACAATGATAATACTCTTGCTCTTGTGATGAGTTGAAAAAAATTAAATACCGAGCACCTTGTTGTTAGGCTTCCACACATACAGCACTCCAGGAAGTGCTAAATTTGTTGCACTAAGAAAGCAGGTTTTTGATGGGTGCCACTTAACGCATTCGCAAATAGGAGACTCTTCCAAGAAAAAAAACCAATTTGCTATCTTACATAATGCGTCGAATCCGAATGCAATCAAAAACTCTTTCTCTGCGATAAAGGCAGGGGAAAAATAACTACCTCAATAATAGTCGTAAGTGACTAGAATGATGCATGTATTGGAGAGAACTGATAGATGCTTTCTGATTGCCAAGTTGGTGAACTTCAGTCGAAACGACTGAGCAACGAGCACAACAATGAAAGAGAGCGTACACATTCCTGTCGTGAAGAAATTGCAACACCTGTGCTAAGCCTTAACCATTTTTATAAATCAATGCTTATGATTTTTTACGGAGGTTGCTAGCAATGCGTCAGCAACTGGCGTCGATTCCTCACAATAGACCCCTCACTGTCGGTCCGTCACGTCCCATTTCCGCCGTTGAATCGTTTATCGTGCGTTCCGTTTCGTGTAACCTTGATTCAGCGAGAATACTAGCTGAGAGACATACTTTCGTGCATTCTTGTCGACTTAGCTGCTGTGCACCAGTCGGAGTTCGTTCGTATTACACGGAATTAGGACGTATCACCTTTTGGAATGACCAACGTCAGTTTATACCCGTGATTGGTTAAACAATCCTAAATTAGCAAAACTAAAGGTAAGTCTAATCAAAAATTTGTACCTCTAAATCATTCCACTATTATCCAAATAAAAAGAAAAGATAACTAAATGCATTTGACAAATTCCATTGAAGCACGAATAATAGTCAAACCACTGGTCTTAACATCAAAGCTTTCTTTTTACTCGGGGATGTACAACATGGGTTAGCCAATCCGTTGTATTTGTGATGTATTCTACCAATATGGCGAACATCAAACATTACTCAATTATTGGTTTGCGTTTGTAAGACAGTTTTTGAGGTAAAATCAATGGTAGAAATCGGAGGAAATTAAGATCATTTGTAATATTCAACAACTACATCATATGCTGTTTAGATTTTCACATTGATTCACTCAATTTGTCCTGTATCAAGTCAGAAAATAAGTCCCATTGGTGTACTGTATAAGTTAGTTGTTTAAAAAGAAATATGTTCAATAATGCCACAGTTCATTGCGTGCATCGAAAATGATTCGTGGCGCGCCGTGCATTCCTTATCTGCTTTCACAGTAACTTTAGGTCTGTCTGTTAGTTGAAATATTGCATTTACGGAGCAAGAGAACTGTTTATGGCGATGGATTTCATTGTAAATAAAATGTGGGTTTACCAAATGGATAATTTCCATTTAATTAAAATCAAAAACGTGTTTTTAACCTGACCATATGCAATGTTATGAGTTGACACGGCCGTGATCCTATCTATATACATTTTTGGAGATGTAAAGAAGGGAGACCATATCAGAATACATGAAGGAAGCAGAGTGCATACATTGTACACCATACGCTGCTATCTCTATGGGGTCATGATGAATGTCAAGCCTGAAACTGATGAAGTTTTGTACATGGGCGTTTTAGGATTGCACAGCAATCGAGAAATGGTCAAACATTATTGTTGGTCGCGGAGAATCTACTTGGTCGGCAACCATACGGGGTCGGTTCTTATTATTTGTTTGATCAACAAATGGGTTCACGGGCCAAAAAAAATTGAATACATAATACTTGATGGATATACTAGAAGAAAGACAGATCTGTCTAACGTGACGGACCGACAGTGAGGGGTCTATTGTGAGGAATCGACGCCAGTTGCTGACGCATTGCTAGCAACCTCCGTAAAAAATCATAAGCATTGATTTATAAAAATGGTTAAGGCTTAGCACAGGTGTTGCAATTTCTTCACGACAGGAATGTGTACGCTCTCTTTCATTGTTGTGCTCGTTGCTCAGTCGTTTCGACTGAAGTTCACCAACTTGGCAATCAGAAAGCATCTATCAGTTCTCTCCAATACATGCATCATTCTAGTCACTTACGACTATTATTGAGGTAGTTATTTTTCCCCTGCCTTTATCGCAGAGAAAGAGTTTTTGATTGCATTCGGATTCGACGCATTATGTAAGATAGCAAATTGGTTTTTTTTCTTGGAAGAGTCTCCTATTTGCGAATGCGTTAAGTGGCACCCATCAAAAACCTGCTTTCTTAGTGCAACAAATTTAGCACTTCCTGGAGTGCTGTATGTGTGGAAGCCTAACAACAAGGTGCTCGGTATTTAATTTTTTTCAACTCATCACAAGAGCAAGAGTATTATCATTGTGCAACCGGCAAAATGGATTTATTTGGCAAACAAAATCAACAGATCACATTCATCCCCATAGTACATTGCTTGTAAACCATCGGTGAAATAATCCAAACACCAAATGAACGAGTTACGCGATTTGAATTTATTGGCAAAATTAAGATGTGTGCTCCATTGTTGGGTGTTCAACAACAGTTTTGAATAACTTGACCTCAGTTTTAGTTCTAATTTAGCATTCGTTTCCCCAAGGTCAATTTGCACGTTTCTTGGCGTACATTTCTATTCCTTACATGGACAGATTTTAAGTGAAATGCTTTTAATCACCCAAATTTTCACTTCAATGATGACATCCGCTTATCAATGCTCTGTATATTTGCCATCCTCTTCATTTAAAATTGTGTGTTATTTTCACTTATTTTACTGACTGGAATAAGCTCCCTCGCGGAAAAACAGTCATTTATTAAGCGACTGAACGAGCATAATACCTTATTACGCCAAAAGATTTGCAATTTTGTGTTAACCGTCGAACTAGTATATATTTCATTGTGACAACCATATTAGAAACATTTCAGTGGTATTCAAAGTTCAATATAAATGTTCTTTATGCATGGTTATTGATATGATGGTATGACATTTTAAACTGTAAAATATATCTAAGTCGAGGATTAGGTCACAAGATTTTGATGGGCACCTGTAATCTACGATGTAAAAATCTGGGACGACAGTTAAACGAACCGCGAAGCTGCTCGTCATGCCACTGATAACAAAAATGGTCCTACAGCTTCTCGCAATTGTAATTTATCCATCTGATTAGGCTAGTGTGAAGAACCGCTAATCTTTGTCCCTGGCATTTGTGCTTGTACATGACAAAAATATAATGAGCAATAAAAATCGTTTTTGAGTGGTGGTATAAACAACTAGTTAGCTGGTGATTGGATTTATTGAAAATATTTTTACGCAAAGGTCATTGTCATAAATGCTTTCTGTTCTCGTCATTATCTGTTTCCATCTCCGCCGAATGAGCCACTTGAATAAAACGTCCGACAACGAGGTTAGTGTTCCGGCAACACATCCATGTGTTCACTACTCCCTGACTCCCGTCCCGTCCCTTACCGCCTCAACGTAAACAACGCAAACTGTCTTAAGAATATGAAGTTCAATTATTTCATTACACACACCAATGAACAGCACAAGACAAAACGTCGTACGAATCAGACAATGTAGATAGCTTTTCTTTCAATTTCTGCTTCGATGGTTTGTATTCGGACTCAAGTTAGTTGTCGAGACATGCGCTGAATGTAAACCAAAGTCACTTTGGTATAAAAAGGAATCAACCTGGTTTGCATAGCTTATTCGCTTTCAGTAGTCGATCTTAAATTTACTTTTATAATCTATTTTGATCAAACGATCCCTTTTATCCACAGAATCATGCAGTTGTTCATATCCATCATTATTTAAACAGCCGTATGTTATCACCTCGAGGTTTCACAGTTTTATTTTTGTTCACTAATTTGCTATACTACGTTCAGATTTCAGTGGTCATTTCTGTGTCACGAGATTCCAATTTTGATACATCAGTTCTGGTGGTTGCTAAGGCAAACGTTTCCAGTTCTTCTTTCTAACCATTATCATCCCAATACATTTCGTCTTTCATCTCATCTGAATAATAACTGAACAAATTCTCATTGAGCTAGTTCACTGAAGAACAAATCAGTGAAGCTGTGGAGCACACTCCTGGATAAAAGAAGGCCCACTGTGCAAGCAGTTGGAGAAGATGAGCATTCTTGCTCTAGAATTTGGAATGTTTAACATTTATTTATCCACAAAAAACACTATATTTCAGTGCATCACAATCGGCCAGTACTGTATGTATTTCGGTGTTCAGCTACATAAACGTATAATATGACGCATCACTAAATATGACCTTTGCATTTTGCTCAATATGATTTACCTGACCAGGTTTACTAGAAGATGCTAATGAACTATGTAGATGGAACAATGCTTAGTGTTTGGTTACGTGAAGGCTAGAGTAAGCCCTTAAGCAAGTTTAACAACGGTTCAGGACAAACAGCCAAGAAATTTCTTATGTCATCGCATCCCTATCCAAAGCTTCCTTCTGTTTCTGAAACCGTTGTATACTGTAAACACCGTCCCGGTACCCCGAATCCCCCCCCCCCAGTTTATCCCATGCCTTCCACAAACAATAATCGATCACTTCCTTCAGTTGTACTAATAATAGTTCTTCAGACCGAAATTCTATCACTGTCTTTTGCGTCCTGCCTCGAACGGCGTTCAAGCCTCACCGAACCTCCAATAACCAGATGAAAGTTTTCTCGGTCCACGACCTTCCTTCAAACTAGCCGCATGTAGCGTGCAACCCGTGATGGGCATTGGACAAAGAAGGTACTTAGTTCAGCCTCTGGAGATCCCAGAAACCCAATTTAGCATAACATGCCCTCAGTCAACCAGTTTCCGAAGTCTGACTTACGCCTATCTGAGAAGCTTTAAGCTGCAGATTTCTGGTATTGTTGAACGTGGCATAACTCTCTATGAACGAGCTGGAGACGCTCCGATAAACTGTACCCCATTGGACAATCTGCTGTTCGTGGAAAGTAATCTTTGATGGTCCGCATAGATGCAACTTATACCTGAGGTATCTAGTGTGGTGATCCAAGGTTCCGTTGCATCCCCAATATAGAAAAGATTTGGTATTCCTCCATATCGAAGTCACTTTTGGACAAATCGCAATCCACCTGTATCTAATAGAAACCATGAGTCCAAAAACGACGATTAGCTATTGCTGTCTCAGCCAATGATATTCTTTTGTAAATATTATTCAATCTGGATCATCTAAGTTAATCTGAAAACGATAGTTGGTCGATTCTGCTCACGAATGCAAATGTGTAATAATAGTCTGCTGCCCAAAAGCTATCCAGTTACCTCATCAAACTTATACAAAAGAACGAAGTCAACGTACGATGAAGCACTGCCAATCCGTATGTACACATTTTAGTTCCACTTTTCCCTTCAAAAACCTCTTTTCTGTAAATAAAAAGAGATTCAAGTGTTTTTAAATTGAATTGCAGTTCGAAACGCAACAGTATTTTTCGGTTAGGAAATAAAACAACACCTTATTTTTGAAAACCGCTTGTGCATAAATTACGTCTACCAAACTTGACTTAGATCCCGTAATTGATTTTTCACAGTTACCCGTATCGAGGTTGACCGGCGATTGCAATGTTTCCATAATGGCGTTTAGACCTTCCTAAAGACATTCATCTGCTCATTTATTGGTTCTTTTCTTGGTGTAAATGATCAAAGTATTTTTTGAGCGTACATGACACTTTAAGCACAACCGCATCAATATCAGCCATTCTTGGACCGGTATCAATGGATATTCTGCTAAACTTTTTAATCTGCTTTCTGTTTTGGTTGCTTTCACGATCTCCAATAAACCCAAATTGTCCTTGACCAAAACATTTTTACAAAGAGGCATGCAAATGCCATGAGAGACAAAACGTATTGTGCAGCATTCCATACCTTGATCATGAGGTATTTCTGTACAAGGGAAACATATCCGTACAGTCTACCGTGCCTCTTGATTATAATTTATGGATCATTTTCGGCATTTAAACATAATCACGATGAAACTTCTTAAATCTAAATCTCTACAGTTCTTGTTCTGGTTAATAAACGCATTATTTGACATCGGAGTTCTTGTAGCCCCCTCTGCAATGTGTGTTCATAACTTCCCGTCCTTTGTCGGTGATTCCTTATTCAATCGATCCTCGTCTGAAAACGTTTCAAAACTGAATCGCACACTCCAGTGCATCCTATAGAACACAGCTAATATGGGAATTGGTGGATTCCATAAGCCCCAGTAAGTTGGGTGACTTGTCACAGAGGGATAAAAGCAGTGTTCTTTCGTGTAGCCTCGGTTCTCAGCTAATTTGGCGTCCATGTCGGATTTTGTATCTGCCTGAAGACACGGATTCATCCACTATCTCTATTCCAATTGGTTACTTAATGCCTACAATGCCAGTTTTTTGTATAACAATAAATTTGATCTATTTCAGAATCTATTGTAAATAAAACATACAAACCTACCCATGAGTTTCAAATTTTAACAAAAAATGGGCCTGGTGGCCTTTATTTTTCTGTAGTTGATGTTGTCAGAAAATACAATAACTTGAGGCCAAAAAGAAATAATGGGGAAGGTTGGTTTCGGCAAGTTTTCTTTGGTTAGAACGGGGACAAATATTTAGCAGTGATAATTAATTTCTCGGATTAACTTTTGAAGGTGTTCTGTTCTGTTTTGCAATGGTGAATATTTTCTCCTTGGTTTGTCAGTCCGTTCTTCCACTATGCTCAGGGATCTAAGTATCCAAGGTGCAGGTAGGCATTCGTAAATATTTATCAACTTACAAACAGACTTTGAACTGGCAGATGATGTCACTCAAATCTACTCAGTGATATAGATATCCAAGCGTTCCTCACGATAAATGTTACCAATGCTACATGGAACTCCGACTGATTTCCCTTTCATTTAGATTCTGCGTCCAAATTAACACACCTTTTCATGGGATTCGCATAAAAAAGCGCCGTCTAACTTCAAAGTGAAATGCATTCTTTTACTCGGGGCTAGGAGTACGTTTCAAGGTAAATGACTGAATATCCAAAATTTTGTTTCAGGAAACTTTGCTCCATTACTCAATGATGTTCTTTTAGTCTCTCACTTTCTGCGGATTTCTGCTATGGATTTTCTCAAATTATTTCGAATGGGCTTCAACCGAAGCTATTTATTAGGCTTTGTACTTGAGATGAATTACACGAAGAAGCATGGAAAAGTTGCCAGCGAAATAAATTGACAAAAGCCTTTGCCAATATAGTTCTTCCATCTGCTTATCGTACCGTCCGACTCAGATTACGTTTGTTGAAATATGCATTTGCGGAAGAATGAAACCCCAAGTTAGGTAATAAAAGTCGTGTACAAATTGGCGCCCAGCTGGGACGAGTCCGGTGGACTGGGTTTTAAATTGTTTGTTTGGCATTAAAAATAGCATTAAAATTTTGCGCATGAAGTAATCACGAGTTTCTGCACCAAATTTCCAAATGTAATCACGCCGATGGACCGGAAATGATTTTCCGATTTGTGGTTATCAAGACCCTAACAATTATCAGTCCGGAAATAGGCATTTACTAGATGTTGTGTTCAAACAAGAAACATTTCCGTAATCAAATGACCTGAAAAAGATATATACATGTAAACTGCTCATTGTTGGTGCCTAAAGGCTAAGAATGATGAGAGGATAATGTCCAAAATAACGTTCTTGAAATAAGCAAGGTACTTTATCAAAAGACCATTATTTTAACTTTTCGTCTACATTCTGATTACCATAAATACAAGTGTGCACCACTAGTGTCTCCTCAAAGTGAACAATAAATATATTTTATTCAAATAATTACTAATTGTAAAGCGCCAAGTTTGAAACTTTTGGTTTGTGTTTCTTATATTTGCACACAGTTAGGTTATGGAAGAAAAAAATTCTACCTATTGATCCCAAAATGGGATACTTGCGGATCTACTTCGTTTACCAACGTGTATGGGGCTATAAAGAAATAATACTCCTGGAGTTGCAACAGGTTCAAACGCGGCAGTCCTAATAGTGTATTGATGAATCTCCAGAGTTACAATTAAAGAACATTGGTTTTCCCTCGGAGTTAGACTGGTTCACAACACCTGGGGGTGGGGGGTGGCGAAAGGAACATAAATTTCCGATTACGGGACATATGAATATAATTTTCCGTGATTTTCAGCAACCGCATAATAGCGGAACATGACTTTCATTATATCAAAGAAGATTTGCAGAGAATGCCAAAACTAATGAAACGCAAACGTCATAGGAGAGCCTTTACTTAAATCCTGCATGTAGGAAAAGATTTTATCTTGCCACCAATAAAGATGGAGGGATGTCACCCCCCTAGGTCAACCTAAACAACGTTATTGTACTCTGTTTATACGATTCATAACTGATCATATTAGCGGATAGCATTGGGGTTTCAAAGTGGTCTGGTTGTTTGCTTGAATTCTGCTTCCGACCTCGGGCTTCTTTCCATTCTGAAATATGTGTGTTTTAATCATTTATTCGCAGAGTTAAAAATTGATGAAGTGCTGAAATATATGAATGGTGAACAGTTGTGAGTAAAAGTAAATATAAACGGTTTATTCTTACTTATAACTGACGTCAGTGTGCAAAGATCCGATGAGATATAATAGGTATAAGATCTGCTGTTTTCTTATGATAAGCTTTGATTCCAATAAGACAATTTTTTGGCTTCGTAGAAAATTCATAAACTCACCTCTCAAACCTAAGGTAAACAAACCCAATCACCGTTACTAGAATCCCAGCAAATCTGCAAAGTTTCATTAAGAAAAATAATGAATTGGCTGCTGATCTACTTGCTACGCAACAGTGACAGTTCTGGTTTTGCTTGCTTTTAGATAAGCATGAGAAAAGACCTATTGTAGATGATTTACTTTGAATACTGGCTTTTGTAGTTTATTTTTGGACACGGCCAACGTGCAGTGGTCCATGATGCAATTTATCCCATTGCTAATCCCAGTCTCTGAAAAGGAACACAAGTGTGACGGTTAAATTATCACCAAGATTACACCTTTCCTCACAATGAAATCGAAGATATCTAGCATGTATTACGAAATTTTGGCTCTGCCCGCGTCTGCTCAACTGCTATCTTTCGATTAATATATTTATAAACTACCAGAAAATGTGCAGACGTAAGCCGTAAGGTTGTGAATCAAATGAAGTGCACCATTTGCTTGAAATATTTCGTCATTTGCCAAGTAATATTTCCTACAAGTGTGTTGTGCCATCCCTATCGTGAATGCGTTCTGCCTCTCTGATATTCTCATGTCAGTTTTTAGCTCAAATAGCGGTGCTTTATCTCGATTAGTTAAATGGAATATGCTTGTGTTCGTTCAGTCATCTGATCTCTGAATGGCATTGGCAAACAGCCAGTCAAATGTAACGGCTCTGTCTACTCAGCGCTTCAAATCGTGTCCAGTCTTATGAAAACCTTTCTGGTGTCTTGAATTAGTTTGATCAGTAAAGTATTTTACCGACTGGAAGGTAATGGTCATAAGGACTTCTATGCAACAAGAGTTAGTGGAATCATTTACCTGCTAACCGGTTAGTCGCCTTCAGAGCCCTCGCCTACCAATACTGTTGTGTGTTCCCGAATTGTTCGAGACGTGAAATTTGCTGCCGGCGAATTAGGGCACTCAATCTACTCTAAAACACTCAGTCCCTTAGACCATCTAGATCAATCACTATGATTGAATAAATCAGTAAGCAGGTGTGATCACGATAGCTTTCAGAATTGCCTTCAAAATGAAGCTGCCATATGAATTCCCCCTACCTCGGACTTTTATCTACATAGATGGTGACGCAAAAGGTTGCGCGTTCTTCGCTTGACTGCGCTACGTTTGGGTTCACTCTCGCATTGGAATTATTGCTACGTTATGCTACGTTCCTGCGACCTTCCTATCCCAGGGAATTATTACTACAACTGAAGGANAACGTGGTTATATTCGAACTGGACTTTCTGTTCGGAGCGAGAAACACTAGCGTGCGGGGGCAGACCGTGCTTGCACATATTCCTCCTGTGAAGATGTCAGTTCCAACATTCACCCACTGGTTACTAAATTAGCTGACCTCACTAGCACACAAATGCGTGTGTGATATGCATACAGAAATCGTGGTTAAACCAAAACATAGTCGGTTTACTAATCAAAAACATATCTGATTTTGCATGTTTTCGACAAGACAGAGAAAGAAGAAAAAAGAAGTCCGGAGTCGGGGTAATAATATACATTAACTGCAGTTGGTGCGGCAAGTCCGAAATGTTGTTTGCTTTCTCCTGTTACGGTATTTACTGGTTCATCTTGATCTAGGTTATCTCCTAATCGCAGCACAATTATAACCAATCTATACATTGCTCCGTCTTGCTTACAAATCGTAATTAACCCGTTCTATGATGCATTTATTCTTTTAATCGCTCCACTGGTTGATGATAATTTGATTTTAATTGTTGGTGAGTTTAATCACGGACCAAACCAACCCTTACTTTCTTTCGGCCTATCAGTTCTCTAAAACCCACCAGACGAGATGCTGTATTGGACAAGGTTATCACCAACCACCATAAGGTTTCCTCTCATACTGAAAGCGCCAATCTTCACTGGTGACCACTGTCTCCTGCGTCTTAGACTAAAAGTTTACTCCCGGTTGACATCACATTTTAATTCAAACAAAACAAGCAAACATGAAAATTCGGAATCTTTCAGCCGACAGACTCCTTCTTCTAAGGAAAGTTCTTGCCATCATCTCCTCGTGATTTTCTATTCAACAATGTCTCTGTCCTGTTGAACATCTTACAAAACAAACGAATGTGATTTTAAATCCTTGTTGTCCTATGAAGATAGGTTTTGTTCACCCCGGCAGAGTATGCTATCCGCTGATAAAAGGCCCTTAGAAGGCAAAAAGATCTAGTTCTCAAGATGCACCAAAAAGCCACTGCCAAACAGCTTACGCTGCAAATACAGGCAGAGCGCAAAAGGTTGAATACTCCGTTATCAAAGTAAGTTCTGACAGCTGGAGATGGAAGATGGTTATGACAAGGGATCAGATTGNAGATTGCTGTGCGGACAGAGGAAACGGACAACAAATTACTACTGACGTGGACAGCCTTAATGCTGCGTTCATTTTTCCTTCGAATGATCTCCTTTCTCGATACCCCACAGACTATTTTTCTACAGAAGACCCGGTTGCTCATGAGCAGGTCTATCAACTTCTTAAAACTGCAAAAATCACTAGTGCAGCTGGCCCCGATGATCTATCTCCGTCTATGCTCAAATATGGCACTGGTTCACTCAGAGATGTTTGCGTGCCTTATTAATAAATCCATTTATACATTCAATTCCGGAGTCCTGAAAACCGTCCATCATTGTTCCCATCCCTAAATTATCCTCATCTACCATTTTATCTAAACGCTTTCGTCCTATCGCCATCACTTAAACCAGTAGAGAGTGCTATTCTCACTCGCTTGCAGTCTGGTATAACTGTTCACAATGACCCTCTTCAGTTTTTTATTACACACTTAAGTGTGATGAACAGCAGACGGGGTGAACCCAATAGTCACGAGGACCTGCTGTTTAGTGGTGGGAACCGGAAGCCAAAGCCTGGAAACTTGGAGTGACCAACCACATAAGGCTCCGAGAGGTTAGACCTGGTGTTGAACCGGACAGCAGAGCTGCCTACCAAGGAAGTTAGTGTAAACAAGGAACGATTCACTTTGTATGCCGTCTGTTTATTACCAAATCTTTAGATGATTCTCAAAAATACGTTCGTTGTGTTTTCCTTCCTTTTGATTTCCTTCCACGATATTTTCTTCGCCGAAAGCTACAGTCATTTGGTTGCTACACCAAACAATTATCGTGGTTAAAAGACGTTTTCAGAGGGAGGACTCAAAAAACGA
>UZAN01040074.1:29620-62053 GCA_900618425.1 Echinostoma caproni | reverse complement strand
TCGTTCTCGTGGGACATTGCTTCTGCGACCCAGTCCGTGATAGCTGATTATCGATTAGGGTCCTGTAATTTACATTGCGTAGTTGGCGTTCCGAATTCCGTGCGTATTACTACTACTGCTACTACGCTCATTACACTTACCCTCGATCCCACTTTCCAAAACCTTCAAATATGCTGATGACGTGGTCTATTTTCACGGCTTCCAAACCAGTCTCACATAGAATCATTTTCTTGACAGCTTAGTACAACTACAATCTTTCTGGAAGCAATCCAGTCTTCAGTTGAATGTTTCGAATTTATTTTACACCTCAAATGATCCGAATCACCTTTGGAACCATCAGTCAAAATTGTGTACCCATCACCACAACAGAACTTAACACCTAGGAGTCACCATAGATAGCAATCTAGGGTGGTTCTCTCATGTACTAGCTAGTATTAGTAGAATGTGTTGCTTATCCTTCCAGATACGCAAGCTATGACAATTTAGAGTGAAGCATGAATCTATATGTTCCCTTGTTTATCAATACATTTTTTCAGTCACACTTTATTGTTCACCCGTTATTTTTCCCAGAGTACCTAAAAAGGAATTCATCACTCTACGTCGCGGTTTGTCAATTATCAGCCGTGTTTCCATAACTCCTTTAAACACTCATCACTCTAATCATATTACTTCATGTGAGATACACAACGACCCCAGTCATCCACTCAATCCCGGTTTATCTGCTCACCATTACCACCAATGTTCGCTACTTATCCACCGGCATAAACAGGTATCGCAACTCAGCGGTTTCCTACCTTTCTCCTCACTGACAAGGTGAAGACCTGAAATGAACTAATGTTAAACCTACAATATGAACTCCTGTTTCCGTTTTATTATTTATGTGTATGTATTTTCATTCCCTTTTTTTATCACACTGTATCATTGAACACACTTTTTGAATGAAATGTACAGGTATTGACCAGACTCGTGCAACATCGTGATTCTCATTACATTTGTTCCTCTCAGTGCTTCGTTTTTCCAATCTCATTCACGGGATTGAATATGTTATTGCCCTCACCAGACGTAACATATCTGTCATAATACCCACTTATATCACTGATTCTATTAGCCACATTAAAATAAAATGTACGATTTCGCGATTTCAACGATTTTGCTAGTACATCGGTTGTAAGAAAACAAAGTCACAGTAGAAAAGTAACTGTAATTTATTTATTAAAATGACTCATAGACTTTATACTTTCATTTTGTCCATGTTCTATTTACTCGTCTTTCTTTTTGAGCACTGGAGGCAGTCGCATTAGCATGGAATCCACCAAGTTGACTACCAAACAGATTTTGCGAGTTTCCTCTAATACACCGCATACCCTTAACACCGGCGACCAGTGGCAAGGTAGCTAACTTATCCCTGTTTCTGATAGAGGGAAAAGTTTCCGATTAAATTAAAATCCCAGCTACTGCGCGTTAATAGAACGAATTTGACGTTGAAATCGACCCCTCTAGAAACTGTATAAATGTGAAAAAATAATATTTATTTAGAACCAACCATTTTCTACCACCAAGCTCAAGCGAGCTTATATGCCAAACTGCATGTGTGAAAAGTATGACTTCCGCAAATGCATTTTTGGAGTGACAGTTATCAAAAACCGCCCTGATCACTGCAGGTAATTTTGCAATGTCCATATTGCCGTATGCAGGAGACCAACAACAATGCGCTCAATAATCATATATCTTCAAACACGTTAGGCGGTGTAGATATTTACTTCTTTTGACAGGTAAAAATAAATTATTTAGAAAACTGGCTCAGTAGATCAGCCTTAACCATATACTGAAGTACTCGTTGGCCATCAGTGAGAGTAACCCATTGCCAAATGAGCGGGTGACGCGATTTGAATTTGTTGGTAAAATCAATACACGCTTTGCTTTGTTGGGCGTTCAATAACAGATTTATATCACGTGGCCGCAGCTGCATTTCAAATTGAGCTATCATTTTTCAAACGAAAGCGTGGGGGAAAATGGCTAATCAGCCTGGACTATCCTCCAGATTGGTTCTGTGCAACTCTTCTCTGCTGCGATCAAATGCAACCATTATCTTACTTTGATATGGCTGGTTTTTCCCCTCTCCGTTTATGTCTTGATGAAGAAATTGCGTTGAATATGCAACAAATTGGACTTATGTTCACATCGAAGCGCTTCCAGAAGATATCAACTGAACCAACAGATTTATGCGCCTCTTGTTTAAGTGGCCTCTCAGCTTTAATTATATGCCAAAACATTTTGAAACTTTCATCCAATTTGGGCATGGTGACACTACAGGACGCTTATTCAACGAGCCGCACAACTCAAGGTCAACTTTCGAAGATCAACTTGTGTGTTTCTTGGGCTGTTTTCTTTTATCAGTATTGGAGATAAAGCGTGAGAAGTGTATAGTCAAATAATGTATCAATTTATTTAAGTTAGAATATTTTCAATAATTTGCTTATTTACTGTGCACTGGATGAAAAGGGAATGGACATTTAGAATACGTGTGCTCAACTTAATCGAAACTCTCATGGGACAGGAATCATCTATTAAAAAGAATGATTTTGCATGCTGCTTTACCCAAATAATTTTCTGAATCACAGCTGCAACTTTCGAACTACTGCAAATTTTAGCGCGACACTCAAGGTCGCGCACATTTAAATGGTGAATGAACCAAAAACATAGATTTTGGAGATAAAGTCAGGAATAAGTAAACTTTCCTTGTAGCCATCTATACATAACTATGATATTGCAAGCTGAAATGGATTTTCAAAATGAGGATGATGTTGCACGAGTTTGGTCAACACCTCTAGACAGGGTTGTCTGCATAAGTCATTACCATACAATACAACACAATGCAATAGAATACAAGACTTACTCATTTCAAATCACTCAAAATATGCATATACGTGACGCTTTGTTTTACCGTTTACTGTCTCGGTCTGTGTAGAAAACCTAGCTAGTGAATTAAGAACCGGGCAGAAATCATGTTGGAGTCATTTAAGGATTTCGCATCATGAGGGTCAATAGACAGAGTAATATGCAAACAGATTCTATCAGAGCAACCTCTTCATCGGGACAAATCTATATAAGAATAAAAGAAAGAAATCAAGCTTGCATGAAATTAATAGGGGACTTGGTTTTACTAAATGGCAAATTTCATTGTGCCCAAAGCAAATGAAACGGTAACTCAGAGGCTAGAAAGCACTGTAAAACCATTTTGGCTAGGTTGGGTATGATCGACAGTGCCAATTCATCGGTCCAACTGAAGATCAAACCGGAAACCTTATAGGTGGAACCCAAGCATACCTCCCAGTTGACAATCGGGTGGCTGATCGGACATTTCAGCCAAGCTTACTTTAGGGGTTACACCTTGAGCATTCTAGCACTAAACTCTGGTTTCGATTGAGACGAATACGGTTACATGAATTTACCTCACCACCCGAATACAACTCATCTATTATTTAGAGGCCCATGTTGTTTATTCGGCCACAAGTGTATATCAGGGATAATCGGCTCCTATAACCGCAATATATTTTTGGTAATGTATGACCCAGAACGGGTATGGTAAATAATGAACAATTCGTTTATGAATGTCTGTTTAAAAACTTCTAAATATGGTTTAGTAAGAGAAGACTAATTGTATGATATTTATTGACCCAAATCTGTATTGTTTGCAGACTATTTCCAATTACATTCAACAAATTTATGCAAAGCCCTCCCAACTAGATATCCTCTGGATGAAACCTTTTATTAAAAACGATGTTTATTTACAAACCACATTTTCTCTCCATGTCAAACTCGAAATACAATGCCTGCAGGCAGTCGTGTTTGACTGAAGATATCAGTTTACCAAACTCATTTGAACACGGTATTCTGCTGACTCTTCCAAGGCGTATTTTAGATCCGAGGTCGCTGGCAATGAATGCGGTTATCAACCTCACCGGGTTCAGTTCTGCTTGTCAATTACGGCACGTATTTATTATTTGACGGAAAACAATCTTGTCTTTCTTATTTTTTGTTGAAAATACTGGTTACGTTATTGTTCAATCTTTCTTATCAGCATAGTATTGCTATTATGAGGTTCATGAATGCGATAGGAGTGCCAATTTATTCTTGTAATATGCTAAATATATCCAGTAAAACGGTCATTAGTTACCTCTTTTAATTACTTCACAACTGCAAACACAAACTTAGCTTCTGATGCAACTTATCTGGAGAGGGAGGGCTTTATCTGAATAAAATTTCTGCTGGGTTAAAGATTTTCGAGAACCAGTGAACTGTGGCTTAACAAAAACGATTAAATAAAGTTTATCACAAAATAGTGACGTGCAAATGTAAATCTTAGTTGTAGCACCATGCCGGGTATTTCACTCACTTCTTACTTAGGAGATGCTTGTTCATCATACAGAGCCCCTGCGTGTTTTGTTAATTCAAACTTACTCACTGCCTCCCCCACCCGGCGGATGTTCTCCAGCGTTATAACCGATGTGCATCAATGAGGAACAATATAGTACAGGAAAGTAAACAAAAAAATACCCAGAAGGGCAAAAAACAAGACTGAAGCAGTGAAACATCTGTTCGGAGTAACATTGTGCTCAGATGGGATGCAGTGCGTTCCGATTTTGTATGATACTTTGCCAAATAAGGAACATTAGAAAGCTTGAATGCCCCAGCGCGTGCATATACGTGTTTATAAGGGGCACGGGTGGATTAAAAATAGTTCAAAACTGAAATCCGTTAGAAGAGATACGCAGATGTGTCGTTCTCAATGGGATGACCTTTGGCATATCTAATACGAATGTACTCGAATGTCACCCTGAGACCATAGTCACATATTTGAATGACCATAACATTCATTATTAATTGTCGTCAATGAAACCGTGTATTTTAGTGAAGAACCTACAAAACTATCGGGAATACCATAGAGTGATCCTGTTTTATTCGCACTTCTTATGAAGTGACTAACAAAGTAGGCCACGGAGTCATAAATCATTAGAGGATATCACTGAGTATTTCAACTGTTATACAACTCAAAAATGAGAAATGATATTTATACTCTATTTTGGGTTAAATTTATTCATCTTCGCAGTCGAGTCCTGTTCACATATGTTTCCTCTGAGCGAAATCTGTTTGCGATTAGAATGTCGCAATGAATCTCTGTACAAATACATACCTTATTGGTTAAACAACAGAATTATAGGTTTTTTCTGTTGACTATCCCCAGGACAAACAAAATCTCAAATAAATCCTCGCATTGCATGAGTGGATCAGGTCAACAGGCCCTCTGTTTATGGGAGCCCGAAAACTCGAAATAATTATCTGCATCCTGGAAAAATCTGTATATGTAGCATCACCGTCAAAATTGCATTGTTATTGTTTTATATAATTTTTCACTCAGCATTTTACATTACGCCAAACACTTCAGGCACGCACGAAGCGGTTGGACTGCAAAGTTATTTTTATGCCACGGTTAACAGGTTTATTACCGGTTTATTGGATTCTAATAATATTTTGCAAAATAGACAGGTTAAAAGAGAAAAATAGAAAGGATTTTCGTCCTTACCTTTCGAAGTAAAAAGAAAATCATCCACTTTTCTTAGTGTTCTTTTTTCAAAAGCGGTACTAAAGAAAGCAAAACTGAGATGAATGACGTAAAGCTAATTTATTGTTATACCTTGCTTTTCTGATTCAAATAACGAAGATTGCAAAGTTACTGAACTATGAGATAGACAATAAATCATTGTCTTTTCCAATTGAATGCAACTGATTTTGCAAATAAATTTAATAGTATTAAACATGTGACAAAAGTTTCGAAAATAAAGCCAATATATTGATACAGTCGTGTACATATAAGCATGCTAGTTAGGTTCTCTTCATTCTGATAAACTTATGAGAAAGAAATACGATATAATATGTAATTATACGTCATTGGAATGATTTGTGAATGCAAAAATGTCAGTAAGTGATTGAAGAGGTGTTTTCAATCGGGTTGCGATAGTGAACCGTGAAGCTCAATTATGCATTCCTATCCAGCTCCGTTCTGTTGTTTGTTAGGTCTACATTTAGTGGTGTGTTATGTTGATCATTGGCTCAGTGATTCAGATATGGGTGCGCATGTATGTATCAATGAATGCTTGTGTGTATCTGTAGATTTATGTATGCATGTTCTATCTATGCGTGCATGCATACTGAAGCTGAATGAGCCCATTTGTATCCTTGTATGTGAGCAGCTTGCAGATAGGACGACTGAAAAAATACTGAAACACACTGGATTCTTTTTTCACACAGATTAGTTGACTCATTGATAATTGTTGATTATTTGTTTAAAACCTTATGTTGCTCTGTACAGCGAGCATAAGATAAGAACAGGTTTACGTGTAACCAATTAGAAATTTCATGCACATCTAACTGGGTCAGTAAAATAGATTTTACCAACTTTCATTGTAAGTCAAAACTATCTTGTGGGTCACCTGACAGCTGTGTTTCTAACGAGGAATGCAGCACATTATATTATATATAACATTATACATGAGAAGTGAAGCATTAAAATCAGTCACTTGATGAATTACTTCCTGTATGGAACATAAGAAAAGTAAACTGGAAATCCCTAGAACACTGCACATTTGTTTTACTATGTTAGGTCTCGTCAACAGTGCACAGCCATCAACCCAACGGATGGTTCAACTTCGGTCCACATCTCAGGGGGGGGGGGAGAAATTATTCTACTAACATGACCAAAGTGAAACAAATGAAATCAGTTCTTGCTGTCCATAGACAAGAAAACTCATCCAATCGTTACAAACGTGTTATCACTGGCCAGAGTGATATTATTTTGAAGGATATGACCTTTCATTAAATGATAAAGGAATATTTCTTATTCAACCGCAGTAGCCGTGTAATCGATATAGATCTTCCGTAGAACTAAGAAAACAGCGAACACTAGTAGGGTCAGAAAACATCGACACAAATACAAAAAAGAGCATTCATTTTAAATGCGATGGAAATGTTTGTGGTAGCGAACAAAAAGCGGTGGATAGCTGTTTCTTCCTGTTTGGAACTGGTCAGCAGTGCGTACGTTCGTGACCCTGACAGTATACATATATTCTATCCGTTAGTTTTTCCCTACCACCTTTATTTTATTGATGACTAAACCACTATTCTAAGGACATTGGTGTCCTCCAAATTTGAACGGATTTATTTAAATGTGCAAACATAATTTGGCAATGACTTTTGTCGTAACCTCTTTCCCAAGATAAGCTGCAACAATGACAAAAAAGATGCTCACAGACGGAAACACTGGGAACTTTCACGTTCGTTTTGCAACAACGCAAAAGAACCACGCAAGAAACCGAACAAATTCGATTTAGTTACATGACGAAAGTAAGGTAAATTTAGAAATGAAAGGCGTTTACAACCTAAAAATCTTGGCCTGAATGAAGCATGAATGGAGCACTCTAATTCAACATGACAGACAACCCATTCAAGCATTGGCTTTGGTAGGAATTGTTCATTGAGTTAAAACAATCCAAACTGTTCTTTTTCAAAATACTATCCGGATTTGTGATTAAACCGGGCAAACAAACTCCCCGGTAACTGGTAACATCAACAAGAGATTTAATAACAAACTGTTGGCACTGTTGGTGTGCCCATGTGCGTTTGTATTCAACTGCAGTAATGTTTGGTACACACGTCAACTGGATACGCGCCGCAAGTATGCATTCACGAGCAAAAGAGACTTGCCTAATACTTATCCGTAGTGATGGACCAAATATAATAATGAAATCGTTTAAAAATAGTCCAGACGTATTATAACTATTACCAATCTTTGTACGCCCTTTTATTCTTCGAACATCGAATGGTCAAAGAAATTTAAGGAGGTGGACGATGGAAGGGGTAACCAACGCATTATCTCTAAACACTTTTCCAAAATAATACTAAAAACGTTATGTAAAATTGGGGATTTTTTCTTTGGGCCTTGCCTTTTTGTTTATCGAATCACTCTGGCTCGTAAAAGATAGGATAGGTCTGTACAGAGGTAAGGATATGATTTATTTTTGATTTGTTCTAATTAGACACAAAGTCATCTAGCAATCGTGGCCGCGTGACCATTACGATTTTAAGATATTTCATGTTATCTCGTAAAAACACGTAAACCAACTGAAATCCTTCACTTGCACAAAGCAGTTGGACGGGGTACTTGACCTCAATTGCTAGCTTACTCTACCATATTATAGATTGCACACAGTCCGATCAATTACAGTAAATGAAAAGAAACTGACGATATTTGAGGAGATAAGGAAGTTATGAAAGCAGGTTGAGTTGCAGAAGCTATCATTAGACCGTTTTATGATTTCGCCATTGGGAATTCCGGTTCAGGTTTGGGGGGCTGTAATCTTACCAAGCGGAGCCTCAATATAAAGCTTTGCAATGCTGGTGAAATCTGTTCAGTAATAGGTTTCGTTAAATTTCTTTAACTGTCGAGTTCGGTGTTCATTGTTTTATTTACACTTATCGGTGAGTTGTATCAAAGTCTGACCTGCAAGTTATTTAATGTCCTACAGAGGCGGGTGAAGACAGAAATGCGTTTACAAATCCTCTTTGAAAGTGCACATCGCAGATAGCAAGTTTAGTACCCATTCTTTCCGCAGAGTTCCGATATTTGTGCCTTCTAGACGACAAAACGTTCACTACTGATACGTCTTTAACTGCATGGTGAACCACCAACATAATTCTGTTGAATTCGTAAAGAAATTCTATTATGTCGAAGAAATGACAGTTCAGCAAACTGCAGTAATTTATACTAGAATTAAAACGATTTTCACAGTCCGCCGATCTCAAAAACATTGCGGAGTATAGGTAAGGAGTGTATCAACTGAAAAGTGATTTGTCCCGTTCTCCTATACTGCAAAGCCTTCTCCGGATGGCGATTAAAATTAAAGCTCACCGTTAAATAACATTCAACAGCGACTTGGCGTTTCCTTTAACCGCTGAAATAATAATCAACACTATACTTAAGGCCATAAAGAACTAAGTACTGAATTTGTTGAGTACGTCGCTATACCATTTAGGAGCGTGAATATTCCAAAACCGCCGAATAAATTCAGTTCTGTGGTTGAAACCTGCAAAATAGTTTGATACTAAACATGCTTATTTTAATAGCTATTTACTTTACAATAGTAGAACTGTGTTACAAAACCCTTTAATATTCTTCTATGTGCTGATGTTCAAACGGCTTTGATGATTACACATGCATGACTGCGCTTGCGTTAAATTTCACTAAGCTTTGTTGTTATCTTAATTTTTTTAAATATCCTTTAATCATTTTTGCTGTTATAATCGAAACTTATTTCAAGTCTCATGATCCACAACACCGTAGAAATTGAAGAGTCATGAAAACCGCTTGAGAAAACTGAACATTCGCAACTTAGCATTCAGTTCAACAATTGTTACATGGTGTAATTTAATAAATAAGTTCCCAGTACTCCTGACATGAGGGACGTTACACAAACGGATCAGCTCTTTGTTATTGGTTTCTGTTTCTCGGGGAATTGAGGGATGCAATGGTGTATATCGTTAGTCTGTTCCTTGTGAAGTTGTTCGTCAGGATTTTGCAAACTAGAAGACAGCCAACTCACGATATTAACCCTATGATGTAATGAATTGCGTGTGTTTATGCTATCTGAGATTTGTCTTGCCAACAAATATATGTAGTGTGAATGAGCTATTTAGTTACCCTTCAACCAGTTGATCGCGAAGAAGGTGCCTTCAAATTTCCTTTGAAAAACCTTAATGATTATTCTTTACTATAAAATACCCGTGCACTGTTCTGGTAACTTCATCTCATCATTCCAGGTCCAATATATCGTGGCCGCTGAAATTCTATCCTCTTCAAACAAATATATGCCCACATATGCAACGAAGCTCGCATCAAGCGGAGTAGAGCGGTAAATATATTCACATCGATGACGTTATAAAATAAATCGCACAACATATGATAGAGTTAGACACCAATGGATAAACATATGTGATGAACTCCGAATTTAATTGTGTAAAATATGAAACGGAAACTGACATTTACACTCAAAAGATTTGATTATACAGCCAATGGACATAAAATATTATAGTGATCGAAGTAAGTACGGATTACGGATCACGAATCACGGACGCTAGTGAAGCATAGAATTGCACTAGCGGGTACGCTAGAGTCTCCCTTCACCGAGATGCAGGAAAAAGGTCACATTGGTAGTGGTTTCTTAATTGAAAGAAATCAATGGGATTTAATGATATGCAAATAGAAATATCATTGGTCAAAAGAATATCAGTCAATCACTGTTCTTGTTCTTTGAGTCATACAGCTTTTGTTTAGCCCGTATGCTTGTTCATTGATCGATGCTGTTGGTTATTGCCCCAATGTGCAGAAACTGAAATGCGTAGGCGCTGGGCTGGAGACATTTCGGAAGGCTAACCCACCACAACTCCCCCTCCCCCTCAGAAGAGCTTCTTCGATTTCAGTGGCTCTTCTGATTGATGTTCGTAGAGCTAGTGCAGCAGTCTCTTCGGTAGGCACTTCAGCAGCACCGGATTCCTGATTCAGTATTTCTGCATCCGGCAACGTCAGATCATTACTCAGATTGGTCGGCTCCTTGGAACGGATCTGGTCTATTTAATGCCGAGGATTTGCCCTAACTGACATTGATTCAATACGGTGCGATACGGATCGAGATCTTCGCGACCTGACTATCTCAACCGAACGTTATTTTGTCTCGCCGTGCGCCGCACATCTTCACTGCAGTAGGAAATTATTCAACAGTTCTCCAAACCCTGACATAATGTTGTGGTAAGCTCCACACACTAGGCATGATTTAATTGGTTTCTCGGTGCAATAGATGTCATGTTGTGGCTTGGATGAAGGTTTGGCCACTGGGAGGCGGATTGGTTGGAATGGAGTATCAGAATCGCTGGACAATGAGTGCATCAGATCACCATGTTGTTTGCATGCCTCTGCGAACGTCAAATCCCTCTTTCCAGCAAGTTCGGTAGGGGCATCAAGTTGGTGATAACTGTCACCAAGCGGTCACATAATTGTTGTCCAGAATATCGGCGTGATTTTAACGTGTCATTTGGTTGTTAAACTAGAGGATGAGATCGCGAAAAAGGTATGTTTCTGGCACGTACCAAGGAATTGAATTTGGCACTTTTGTGAACCTGGAAATTAGTGGACAAAAGCTCATCAAACAGAAGCCACTTCAACCAGTCACGGGGACGTTTTACCGGAGCCGGAGCCTCAGAGATCAGAGGTCACGACACCATGCAGTGAGAACTAGGGCCGATCGTTTCCTCTGAATAGCAAGATGAAATGTGAACTCATTCACATTCACTGACTCGGCACGCGACACAGATAAATCAAACTATCCACCACTGTTGTAGAACACAAGGTTCCAAAGACACTCAGCAGGTGAAGCTTCACTTTGATATTACCATTTCATTTCACACCTCAGTTTACCAATGGGCCCTCTCCCATAGTTGAATAGTTGCTCAGAGTGGTTAGTGAAGTATAGAACAATTGCTCTCTTCTTTGCTTGTCACTAGGTTCATGAAGTTCAGCATTTCATCAACTGAAGTAGTTGGCATCGGTCTCCGGGAGGAATTCGAAAAATGAAACCCATTTTATTAATATGCATTAGGCGAAGTCGCAAAGGAAACCATACGGAGAGTTTCATTGATTTCACGTTATACTTCAATTTTCCAGTTTTGTTTAGGAAACCGACAAGGTGTTTGTCGCAACCAGTGTACAGTCACCACTCAAGAAATTATTAATTTCGTTTCTTCAGATAAGATGACCATATTTTCGAAAATCTTCCTTGACCAAAATGCACAACACTATTCATTTCTACTTTTTTTGTCATCGCGATTTTGAATACCGTGCTGGACAGCGATATTCAAATCCGAATATAATGTTATGTGCATCCGCCTACGGGGGTTGTGTATATTTGCGTATTCTCATTACCCATAAAAAGCCTATTTTAAGGATGTTACATACTTTCAAAATACATAGCAACCAGTCTGAGTCGTGGCAACCAATGCTGCATCTCTGTTATAAAACTGACGTCACTTTCTCACATAGGAGAACGTCGCTGATCAATATGAGGGCTACCGTGGGTCGACACTGTACCTACCCCAACTTAATACCTATGAAGTACCCGGTACAAAACTATCATCCATCGTAGAATCACGGATAACGGTGAGTTATTCCTACAGCCAGTCACTGAACTATAAGGATCACATATATACAATCAAGCTGTAAAAGATGCGACGAGGTTGCGGAATGATGCAATAATAATGAGGTCCTATGTGACAAAGCTGAGTAATGCAGGCAGAAGCTGTAAATGACAGGTTGTTTCCATTGACACTGCTAATAGAATGCAATATTCAATCCGGAAATTACAGAGAAAATGTAGTTTCTGTTAGCAGGTGAATGAGTTCAAATTCGATCTTGCTTTTGAGTCTTGTTTATTCCATCACTGTATACTTGCATCATTTTTAGACATCTTGGCAACTGTTTTTTATTGCCAAATATACGTAGACAAGTACAGTAGGTGCAAAGAAAGCGGTATTATTCGAAGGCCCCAATCGAATTTACTCACTAGGGCCTAGACTGAATCCACGCATGCAATCATTCATTCTAACATCCATGCCTGAGCATGGTGACCGATTTATCGTTCCATCTTAACGTGATTCGTTTCCTTACTCGGCCGACAGAGATCAATTACCGCGGAGCTTTTTCATTCTCGTAGAAGGCCCACTTCATCAACGGTCAAGGACATAATGTTCACGGGTGGGGATGGGGGAACAAACCCCACCCCACCGAAACTTCCATCCTCGCTCGGTAACTCATTCAAAAAGTACTTTTATTGGTCTGTGGAGAAATCAGTTGATTCCTATTGGACGGGGTTTTGATAGACCAGGTCCAATCGCTGATATGTGACGGCAGAAGCACCAATCACTTTGTTGGGTTCCTAGTAGAATGCGACTGGTTGGATTTACCTGAAGTTACAATGGATTCAATTGAAGTTTAAAAGGTAGAGTGCTGCCAAGTGAATGGTTGACTGGAAGAACTAAGGATTGTGCGTGAACTTGAAGTCTGAGAGTATTCAGTCCAAATCAATTTCAGTTACCCAACACCGCTACTCACAAGTAACTGTGGGGTAAATTTTTCATACTAATTTGGCCAAAACAAACTTATTAAAACTCACCTTTTGAAAATATGACGTATAATTTACGTCCAATTTGTCACGGTGTACTCTGGCTCTGGTAAAACGCAATAGATTGAAATAGTCACATTTTATAAAAATCAAGGTCTATGCGTTTGTTTTGCACTACGTTCTGTGCAGACATCTTCTTGTTCCCTAAATGAACAACTGTACACTTATAAAAATTGACATTTAGTTATTCCTACAATCTGCTTTGTTGCCCTACATACCACCTTGTCCAGCGAACACAACGATCACTACCGTTCTCTTCTGGTTCTTTACCTTCTGGAAGATGAGTCCAGACGACAATAAATCACATTTATGACATCATCAGTTAACCCGAGAACGTAATAAGCGTTTTCCGTACACTATTTGAGGTGGGAAGTAACCGCATTGTACTGCAGTTTCTAAATTGCAATTTGCATGAACAATAAGTTATAGTGTACCAGACGATTTCGCGAAAGCGTCAGACTTGCCGCGGTCAACCGCGTGTTATGGAGAATAAATGATTGAAAAAGGGAAATAGGTGAAAATCTTTATCGTATCCTTGTGTTGCAAGAATCTTGATTGCACGGAATCGGTATAAAGCGAAGTCTATTCATAGTTGATGGAACCACTTCAAGGTAGCCATGTATGAATTTTCCTAAATCCGGGTGTTTGAAAGAGAAATCTCCGTGAATTCTAATTCACTGCAGGTGTTCAGATGTCTTAGATTTTAGAACTCTTTAAACTGAACCAACGACTTTCGTTTTCTTGTGTCCGCATCCAAACTGTACAATAGTATTCACTAAATTAATTTATTCCGAGCACTCAGATCCGCTTTATTCTGCCATGGAACGAACTGTAGATTCACAGGATCCAATAAAATCCAGTCTATAACACATCAGGAATGGCAAAAATAGACTTGGCTGAATGCACCAACGTGCCACATCAGGTTTACTTGAAATATTGGCTAACGTAATGCATTCTGAACATGTCTGAGATAAGCGGGTTTTACTGAACAAAACATGCGTGCAACGGTCGAACGAAGAAAACCTTTAATTGAATGAGGACGCTGATTGCGGGACAACACTCATAGTCGTCTAGTACACCGTTTAATACTATAATGACCCTGAAATCATTGAAGTTAAGTAAGGCACCGCTAAAGTTTGTCAAAGCAAACGGAAAACAGAATCTCTCATAAAACATAATTTATTGAAATCCAATCGTCAATCAGGCAAACTTTCTCAATGGTTCAATGCAGAACAGTCGGGTGTATTACCTTGAATTGATGAAAAATGGAATACAAAAGTTGGAAACAAGGTGCCGCTAGAATACACGTACTGAACACAAGTGACAGCACCATATTGTATGCAACCATAACCGGCCGCTCATGCTGACCGAGATCCATATGATGATGATAGAATGAGTTTCAGAAGGGCAAACGTTAACTTCGTCGTTCACCCGCTCTCCTGGCGCACTGGGAATTGTTGAATACCCTAGATCAGAGGAATACATCCAAAAGACATAAAACACAAACCGTGATCATGAACTACAAACAAAACACTATATCATTAATTTGTGAGTTGAAGCTGATTGTGCAGTGGTTAGGGGTGCTTTAATTCATTTGGTGAAACATTGGGCAGACGACCGAGCGATTATCAAAATGTATTGTTGAGATGTTTCCTGCGGCTGTCTTCAAAAAAACCGTCAGCTGCATTCGAAACTTTGTTTTTGGTGGTCTCAGTAGTGGACTTGTTTTGAACTAACCATACATGTTCCAACCAATTCACACTACATCCACGAAACATTCGAAAGAAATAGGGAAGCGCATTTGATCCTCCTTTGATGTTGATGATTTGATGCTAAGTCGCATGTTCAATTCTGAACTGTGCCAAGAAATAAAGCTGATCCAGGCGCTGTTGGTACCCAAATCTGAACCCCGGATTGAATGGGCATAAATGAGGTGCGTTTCCTCTCTCTATTCACATCTACCCTCAGCCATCCATTACATTTTCGACCGCTAATTATTCTTCACTGTCAGTTACCCTTTCTCTTTTACGTCACATGCCATTCATAATAAAACGATCATTGAGAGTATTGCAAACTGAATTCCTATCCCCAGCTTGCAACACCTATATATTTTAGGCAACATAAATCTCTTTTACAGCTTTATTTTTAGCTTTGTTTATGTTTAAGTTAGCACATCTATTTCCCACTACCATTTCATTTGACCTTCAAACTCCCATTCTCACTGCATTCACGACCTCTGACTGACCTTCTTGCTTGCCCTTCTTGTGCGCTTCTGTCATTGTCATAAACTGAGCTGCATTCGGTTGATCCGATCCCTTATATGTGTTTGTAATCAATTATGTAGTATACCAAGAAGAAATTCCTTCACGAAAACCTTTCTACACTACCTATGGGCCCGCTCCCCAAATAATGAATTGCAGATACTTTCAAGTGCTTACTTATGTTAAACCGTTTCAGAGCGTGAAAAACCCACATTGCGTACCATTTCACCTATGTAATCCCCACAATTTTTACATAGTGTTAAGTAAACACGTATGCAATTGTAAATTGTGATAATACAGTCGTTAGAGAAGAAAGTCCTGAACTTTACTTATGGATTAAACTTTCGTATTGTGTACACGAATGAATTTTCCCTGGATAAACCATATATTTCGATTCATTATGAAGAGGACGCAAGCTCACGTGATATTGAAAATGTTGATTCAAGCAATGAATACATTTATACTGGTTTATCAGTCAAACACAAGTTATCCCTATCGCAGCTCATGACATCTTAGTCAAATCACCGTGGTTTTGGAGGATACAAAGATCCCGGTCTTATGCAATGATAGAGGATAGAGGAAAGGGGGATAGATGACATGAGAGCTAAACGAACTGCCCAATACTATGAAAACTACCTTATATATTCGTGCATACAATTGATTTCCGAACTGGCAACCGACAGAAGCTAGCTATAAACCGGATACAATAATGCCGGAAACATCCTCGTCTTTCATATGACCTGCGATGCCACCAGAAGTTTATTTTGCGCCCGACTTCAGGTGCCAATATTTTCACAAGTGAGTGGGTGCTGACAAGTTCTCTTGCTCTTTCAACAAGGTTTTGTTCCGGTTTCTGAATGTCCCTCACAAAAGCGAACACCTCTGCCAAGAGGGTTGATCTGAACGCCCCCGAATTTTTTTCGATCTCTGGGAGGAATAGTTATATGGGCTATTCATATCAGCTGGCCACCGAATGGCTAAACTTGAGAAGAACAACTGAATTAATTGGATAATATAACAGACAATAATATGCATTAGATCTGATAACATTAAAAAATTGATTGCAGTCAATAACATGTTAGCAGACATTAAACTTAATCAACACTAATTTTTGAATGTCATTGCAGCAGTATTCAATTTCAGTGCATTCAAAAGGGCAGGTTCACTGTTTTCAAAAAATAAATCGGGGAGAATTCAATCACTACGAAAGATTGACTGTGAACTTTTCAAATCTGAAAGCGGTGAAAGACAACTGATGAAGCCGGGTAGGACCTTGTTCAGTGTGTTGAGATTGTGTGATAAAATATTATAACAACTTTCGGAATTCTGTAACTGTTACCGACGAGGTTCACAATGTTATCGAAAATAAATCGACAGACAGTGCCTGCTCGGGATCTTTTTCGAGCGTGGTGAACGATATTGGTTTAAAGAGAATGAAATTATGCAGCAAACTGCGTCCCGAAAACACATGAAATCAACTCCAGATAAATAGGACAGTGGCGGAGGTTTAGTGGTCACGTTCATTCAATAACGGAAACTCGGTAATAGGTTATAACTTTATAATGGTCGTCTACCTTTCTGCATTTCCTCTTGAAGATCGCTATTTGTTGAATCCCCTGCCCCCACTTCTCAAGAACTTATTGGGTACACGTTTTCGCCAAACAAAAGTGAAAGTCAGATGGTTAATATAACACGAGAGAAATGGAGGATTTCTTTTGTTCCTATGGGGAATTTTGTCGTGGACTGGAAAGCTAGGATGCAGTGAACATCTGTTGTGTTTCTTCAACAGTGTATATCCATCGACTCGACTGGGGATCGAACCCTAGACATATGCGGATAATGATCACACTGGTGCAGTATAATTCTCATTTTGGAAATCATTTTAGTTTTCTGTATCTTAGGTGCGTATTGATAGCCATGGGTAAAAAGTTCTTATTCCGACTTTCATGTCCCACTGCAAGGTTGTTAGTTCTCGTGTAAAAACGCTAGAATTTGCATGACCTGCAATCTCAAGGTTAAATTTTGGTAGTCCGAAAGTTACAGATCAGAATTAAATATTTTTATACAAACAGCACAGAAGTCCACTCTATCCTCTTCATCATGAGGGTATTTATTCTGACTAATACACGTATTCTAAGTTGAATATCTTTTTTTTAGTTCAGTGCAAAATAAGTAAGTCGAGTAGTAAGAATTTTCCAGGTTAAACGATTTGATAATTTATAATGGTAAGGCAGGTTTTCGGTAACTGTTACTCTCGAAACGCATTAGCAAAAGTTTTACTTTTCCCACTGAAGGTCGGTCGTAGAAAAGATTCCGAGTTCATTTTAGTTTTTTCGTTTATACCGTTTCTGGATGGCTCACCTCCAGTGTCAGATTAATTAAATTTCTGCTCAGCAGTTGGGATTTGAATGTAATCCTAAACTGTTTCCTGTGTTGGAAACACGGACGAGAAATCTACCCCAAGAGTGTTTTCAATTGGCCAGGGTAGGGCGGGCATTAGAGAAAAATGACAAAAGCTGCCTGACATTAACTTGGTGGACTCCATGCAAAAGCGACTGGCTCCAGTGCTCAAAAACAAAAAGGGGAAAATAAAACATTCACAAAATGAAATTACAGTATCTGCATTTTGCCTATGAGCCACTTTTATAATTAAATTCTCAAGATAATTCATACTGAATCACGGTTATTTTACCCTGGATGCACCTGCAACCGTCGTCGAAATCTTGAATTTGTACATTTTATTCCATTCGACTAACAACAGCAAAGACAAAAGTGGATATTATTACGGCTGTTTTGCGTCTGATTTGGAGCAAATCATATTCAATCCCATGAATGAGGCTCAAAACAAAATGTGTAGAGAGCAAACAATCTGATAAAAGTCTGGGTATTGCAGGATTTTGGTCAATACCTGTATAAATAATGTATAAGGGAAATTAAAAGTCTGATCAGTTGCCCGCTGATTGAGTGGGTAGCGTGCTTGCATTCGATCTGTAAGGTCCCTGGTTCGATTTACTAATTAGTGTTGTTAGGTAATTATTCAAATGTGTCTTGCTGCAGTAATAACATTCAAGATATCACGTTTTCATCAGAGGGATGCTTAACGAAAGTGTGAAGGTGAAGTTAATGTTTTATTTTACTCCTTTGTATTAAAGATATAATAAAACAGCTTTTTAAGAAGGGGGAGTAACCAATCAGGGGGCAGCCATAAATCACACAGCGAATGAGGACAGTTGAAGATTGCTGTTGGGATGTTGATACGTCCTCTGGGGTGATATTTTGGTGACCTTCACTTTAGGATACGAATAACTTTTTGTATAATTGTTTTNTTTTACTTCCTTTTTGGTTTTACTGAGTATACAAGTAAACAGTTGACTTTCAGAAAGAAATTCGCGGTGATAAACATGATACCTGAGAAAATACGGCAATTGGAACCTGGCATTAGCACCATCCAGGAAAGGTAAAAATAGATCCCATCATCCTTATTTAAAGAGGAAATGAAGAGAATTGTATGTCACTGGGTAATGATCACAAAAAAATGGTACACCCTTTGTAGGGCCCTTGAAAATTGTCACATGTTTCTCGGGTATACGTGATCGACTGAAGAGTCAAATATCATTTCGTGAAAATGAAGATTCAGCAGTGCAGACCTCTAACAATCCAGCGCTTTTGAGGGGCCAAGCACCGGTTGACCAGTTCAACAAGCTTTCTTTAGGAGATGAGAGGAAATGAACCAGGACTATGAAATTCGTTGAGCTTAAGCGGTCGCGAGACCTCACATAACCTCATTTACAGACGAAAGGTAGATGCCGTCAGGACTGGAGCTTGATAGAGGATTGTTGTTAAAGCGCTGTTAAATCGAATATTTTGGCCTTCAGTGCCAGAATATGAACCCTTGAAGTATGTCACCGAGCTGATTCGAAGAACACTGCTAATGAAAACTCTTGTTTCCCACGATGTTCACAGTGAATATTCATTTCATGTCCTGTGCATCTAAAGCAAACAGAACAGAAAGAATTGAACCTTTTTATGCCTGTCAGTCCTGTTAACGTTTCTTCTGACAAATGAAAGCCGTTCGAGACGGACTGTGATAACCTACCCTGAGTATTTACGGTTTGCGACTGTGTAGCATAGAGAAAAGCGTAAACTGAGCTTACTAATAGAACGTTTAATTTCAATAAAGAAATAGTTAGATCGGTTAATATTAACGAATCAGTGTAATATACTAGGTGTTTCAATGGAAGTAGATAAACTGAGAAATGAGTTTTTCGTTGATGAGTCGAGAAGCAAGGCATTTTTGGAAATGGGGTGGGGGAGGACGAAGAAAATAACTAACGGGCTGATGGGAGTCCGGGTATTTTCTGAACTGTGTCTCAGAATTATATAATGAGTCAATCTTTAATCTGATGCAGATGGCAAATAAACAGGAATTGTTATGCACATTGGTGTGAAGAGAAACATCAAAATGATTTTGAGCGCCGCTATTGATCCACAAACATATCACTCTCTTGAAGTTTCTGCAAAAATAAATTCAGAAATAAGCGTGTCATGCAACTATTAGCATTACTGATTTGATTAAAGTGACTGAGAGATCGTGGGTAGCATAAACCAAACATAAGAACTATTTCAGTAACAAGGAAGTGAAAATCATGGGCATTGTAACAACATTGATCGTTGATGAATGCAATCACACCGGTGAGTCCATTCAGAAAATCTACACTTAGGTCGCTTCGAATGATGCAAAATCTATCAATCCACCAATCTAGTGAACCAGTATCACTACTAAGCAATTGGATGCATTCTGATGTTCCATGCTCCTAAAATCAGGAATGTGGCATGCAGCAACAAATGGGACGGTAACCTTGCTAATGTAGCACCGCCTAAGTAAGGAACAACACACCTCAATCTCCAGTGAGATGTCCTTGGTCCATATTTTTATGGATTAGTAGCGGTTGTGCCCGGCTTATCTGATTGTAGGAGAAACGCGGTGTGCACGCGATTCCTGTTATTAGTAAGTAGTCTTCTCAAGAACCACCGGATTATATCCGCACACAAGCGTAAGCAAACAGGTTGGTGGGAAAAATAAAAAAGGATGCAAGTTTAGGCCAAATGGTCCACTAGGATGCAGTCAAGTAAAACACAAAATCAAATAAACCAGCGCAGATGAACCACCACTGTAGTCTTAATGGTTGAAGCAAATTGATTTCGAAATATCACAAGTGCGTGAATGCGTAGGAGACAGAGTAGTGCTTTGCAATTTGAATAAGCAATAGTTAAGGGTTTGTGTTTACTCTCTCTCTCTGTCTGAATCTTTTGGGTTTATGGCACTCGCTAATTTTACCTTCCAGGTATGTCTGGCCCAGGAAGAACCAGTCAACCAGTGTTTCCGTGCGNCGAGTATCACATTACAAAGCAAACCGTTAAAATTGGGACCAAATACAAGGCCTCCTACGCGCAACTCATGCGTAGTACCCAGGTGGTCATCGATGGAGCTGATCAGTGTATTTCGCTTTGTCCAAACACGATATAACTCAACACTTTTTGGAGCCTGTTACGAGCATCTGACCTTGTTTATTTGAACACGAGGATAATAACTTCGTTGGAGATATTCATAATCCTACCACTTGGTACTGCTTCTTTTATGTGTGACGTAACTCCAAGTCTAACTGAATTACGTCCCCCAAGACTAGCCTGTAAAAAGAGGTTATGCATAACTAAACACCCTTTATCACTACAGAATGCCTTCTAATCATCAAAAAACTGCTTCATCACACTTCTTTATAGGCATCGAAACATCACCAGATTCATTTAAATTAAAAACCAAAACCAAAAACGATAAAGTATCAATCTTACTTGATAGTTTGATGTTCACGCAACGGGATCGACCGCACACACCACAACGCGGGGCAACCAATCAAAATGCACCAATGTTTGATTGACAATTATTATAGTAATTTGGACACTTCCAACTCGAATCGACTGTATCCGTAGTGCGTATTGGTTTTGTCTGACTACACGATTCAGTGGTGTTTCCGTCCAGGTAGATGTTTGCGCTGTTCGATTCCAATCACTAATACCAGAATTACCTAAGCGCTTAGACGATCCGAGCTGATCACCGGTATCGTAATACCCGATTAAAGAAGATTTATACGTTATCCGCCGAGTTTGTCCGAAGTACTCTAGTGTCCTACTCTCTCATGAGCGACTAACTAGCGGGAATAAAAAAGTACTTTTGCATATAAGTTGATTGCAAATAAACATAAGTAGCAAGCTCACATCACAGAAAAATTCAATGTTAGTGATGGGAATTGGCAATCAGTTATCACGTGGAAAAATTTATCCAATTAAATTTATTTTTCAGCGACCTCTACATTCGCTCCATGTGATCTGTTGGACAAGACTGGAAGGCGTGTAAAAGGCTGATCAGCCTTAAATCAATTCACTATTGATTCTGAAAACTGTTATTCATTTGACGTATAAATGTATTGTGGAAAATTCTGAGGAAGAATTGAAGGCGAGTTTCAGAGCTTCATGGTACAAATATATATTATTCTTTCTAAACCTTTGTTTATGAGAATAACTAACAGAAATCAAACTATCAACTACAGGTGCCAGGAATGAACAATCGATTTGGTGAATAATGTTCAAGAGAACGCATGAAGTCGGGATTGTTTGCAAAACACGAAGACGAACAGCACATAATGATTATGCATGAACTTAGTTGATAGCATGTAGTCGATTGCAATATGAAATCAGATACATCGCGGATATGTGGGGCATAGGAGAAGCATAGGAGAAAGTGGGTAAACAGAACAAACAGAGAGAGATCGCCCCGGCTATCACACAGATAAGATCTGTGATTGATCACCCACGCCTGACAACGATCATGTTAAGATAAGTCTTATCGAAAATGGTTCACACGAAGTAAATGTAACATTTCAGATTGACACTAAAACTCTGTGCTCGGTTGTTAGTGATTGACTTAACCAAACAGGATAGTAAAACATTCCGGTCATTACACAAGGCAATGCAGGGCAAATGTGAGGATGGCGCACCGCTGACTGAAACAAACTGAAGATAGGCTCCAAACAAATTTTTCAGATGACAACAACATGCAACTGCACAATACATATAAATGAAAGAGCAATTCGTTGGGCTATTCTTTCAATTGCATCACACTTATGCAACCCAAAAAGATTTTCATGTTTAAGAAGTTTAACTGCTTAGATATATTCATCCCAATATGAAAATACAGTACTAATGCTAATTATGCAAATCACACCTGGCTGGTAGATATCGACGTGGGCTTGGTATATACCAAGCCCACGTCGATATATGCATAAATTGTCCCCTACATATGTATATTTTGATTACGGCGGAAAGCAAATGTCGCTGCCTGTTGACTAGACACAGTCTATGCGAAAGGTGCGATTACACATCGCACAAAGTAAAAATTCTGATTGTTTTCAATAATCTCTAAAGCAGTAAACTTGTAGTCCTCCTTTAAATTCCCCTAAAACTATTAAATAAAAATGCCTGAGAGCTTGCGAAATCTGTAATCAATATGATCACTCTGTAAATGTATACTGTAAAAGTTCTCCGCTGCCGAAAGTTTTCCACTTCTCAAGAGAGTAAGACCAAACGTCACACACTCTAATACTACGGTAGTTCCACAAAATTTACAAACAGGCTTTGTTGAAAGTCGGTTTCCCTCCACAAAATATGAGTACATACTATTTTTTTCAATTCTTTATAGTACAGCTGTTATAGCTACTGTCAACAATTCTTTGCTCTAATGCATCGATCTTCCTGTCAGTTTTAAATGCAGCCGTCACCGTCTCGTTCATTACGTAACCCATAAGTTCTTCACTCTTCCGATTGTCCCATTCATAAAGATCCCATTGTAGAATACCACATTGCAGCATATACCCACCATCTTTCCTTTTTCCGTCATGTCGATAATGTCTTCGTTAAAGTTTGTGAACACAGTCAGATTTAGGCAGCTTAGGATTTTCCAATCTTTACTTTTGCAGTTTCTGGTTGTCCTTGTTTTATCCCTCTGGTAGCAATGTTTCCCGATTTTTTGGCTGGCTCACATTCCAAAGATTTTATGTGAACTCTAAGGCACCTTAATATTTTATCCATCTATTTCTCTTGGCAAGTTTGTCGTAGGCAAACATTTTGACCCATGTGATCAGTTTCACTAGTGGTTGTTTTTTAAGAGCGAATACTGTTTAAATCAATGGCTTCTTCACGGCGTACCAGCAGCAACCGATTCCAATTCGACATTCTTCCTTCTCAAACAACTGCATATAACAATACCGCAATTCCTTAAATGGGGCGATTTGTTTGTAATTTGTAATTTTCTACCCATTACACCTATTGCGATAACCTGAGGGTCTCACAATCCATTTATCCGTTAAAAATTTGCTCTCAAAGTTTTACATTCGAAATCATTTTACTTCACTGTATTCCGTGATTCATACCAGACATTAATCCCATATTGATGCATATGAATTCCTATAAATTCATTTGACCTAAAGATTGAACGACATTGATTATTTCGAATGATTGGCTAAAATACTGTACTACCAAGTTTCCGTTTAATTTGCCTGACAGTTTTGGGAAACAAAAAACCGTATTCGGGATATTTTTATAAATAATATTTAAGGTTTTCGATTGTTGTTGGGAAAATGGTGTTTATCATCCTCGGCATGTTATTGTGTCCACATCTCATGAATACAGTTCCCTTTAAGTGGAGATACGGAACGGTAAGCATGTAAGATTTTTGTGTGATATCACCTTTTGATTTACTTCAGAGCTTGTGAATGCGAAACAGTGTAGTGGTAGTGATTCATGGGAGTGTTTTACTCACAGAGGAAGTGCATTTTAAATTTCCTCTGCAATACCACTTTGCAGTATACGCTGCATCGGAAATGGGGCTATATAAAACGCCACGAAAGACGGCAGTAATATTTGTTTTACCTTGACGACCGTTATGCGCATCTGCAATATGGAGAACGTTAAAGCAGATCGACAGAAAAGGCCCTATCGCTTGATCAGTGCAGAAGTCCGATGAAGAATAACTGAATGTGCAAAAGAGAAGATGATTTAAAAGAAATTGTAAAACACCTTGGCACTAAAACCAAAACATGTCGTGCTATTGCAGTTACGGATCTGGAAGTAACACTAAATCCTGGACCTTATAGGGCAAAATTCAACGACGAGTTCACAAAACATTTTTGTGATGTTGTTGGGGCAGTCAAAAGAAAGAATGGAGAAGAAATTCCCGGGCACATCTATCAGTAAGACTTCAACTGACCGCTTACTGGATGGATATCACTGTTTGGTTAAGAAGCGGACCATCCAACCCATGAAAGGAAACTCAGAAACTGTAAATGTAAAACGAGCGGTATATGCCGATTTGTTGCAGCAGTCGGGCAACACAACACTGAAGCTGTATATTGGCGAGATAAACGATAACAGCTAAGGACAGATATGGACAATCCAAAGCCTAGTGGAGCCTCCTCTTCAGCAAAAAAACTTAAACATAATATCATGTCCATTGTCCCCGGTATCTTGATATATGAACGTAATACAAAGAATACTTGGTATGTTTTGAATGTTTCTATCCAGCTGTTCCACGTTAATCACTAAAGAACAACCACATGTTCCAGGTGATTTTACACGTCTAGTCGAAACTGGAGCAACGGGTCCCTGTAAAACACTTATCGGTTGGTTTAGGCAACAGCATTTATACTGAAGTACATTTTTTTCCAAAAAATAATAGACAAGCCTTGGCGAGTCTTTATAGACGTGATTTCTATGGTTCGTTTATTCTCAGCAGATGGAATGGTTCAGAATGTAGCGGCTACTCCCATTTAGTTAGTAGTGGTTGATCTAGTCCATGAAGAGTTAAGAGGTGACTAAAGAGAATGAAACAGTTTTTATTTACAACAAATTAACATTCATAATAATTAAGATGTGAGGTTTATGTACACTAACAGTCGATTGGTGTGCCTTTGTTCTTTAGGACTTTTTCGAGTCTCTTTGGCATGGAATCCACCAACTTTGTTACGATGCCATTTTCTATTACGTGGTACTTCTCGAATTCGGTGAGCTAGATATTAAACATAGATTATTATTATGAAACTTTATTTAATGCAGCTTCTCTCGGTTGTGATAGAATTTCATGTTTATCCAACAGAGTTGCTATAATGGATTATCTATTAGATAAAATAATTCATCATTACAAATATGAGAAATGGCAAGAGTTTATGGAATTAATTTGAGATAATCCTTCAGTCCTATTAGAAAATATTGCGTTGTCATACTTGATAACGTTTGTGGTTTTCATGTTCAGATCATTTAATCTTGGCACTCAAGGTCAAGCACGTTTAATTGACACTTATGCAGACTAGAAACTACGTATATCGACGTAGACAACACATAAATAATTGTCCATAGATAAAGCATTATTAGGGGTGATAAATATAATGAAACTCCACTTAATCATAAAGAAAATATTTTAGTTCACCCCAATTGGCCACTACTGTATCTTTGACAGTGCACCCGTTCATCGGAGAGCTTTGAATGTGCAGTTACATTTAAACCACCAAATTCGACTTCTTCCATCCTTCAGTTCCTATTTGTCAACCCACTGGAAGCGGGCTTCAGTAAATTCAAACAGGTGAGCGCTTTTATATGTTTAATTCGGTTATTATATAGCACATACGCAACTGGTTCGCTGAAAACGCTGAAGCCATGCGAGAGGTGCCAAATGGTTGACGATACGGGTACATCGTTCAAAATCTTCTCCAATTAATATGTGGTGCTGCTTGCGATACCATTACTGCGTAGCATACGATCGCCACACCCCATATATCAGCCAAGCTGTGTAACATCAAAATTTTTAGAAAATAATTTTTTTAACTCACTCACCTACAACAGTATGACTAACGTTTGTGCGTCGAGGCTAAAGGATTACGGTTCTTGGCTAAAGCATTTCGGGTGTTGGTCAAAGGAACGTGAGTGAATGTTAAAGGATTGTAGGATTTGGTTAAAGCATTTCGGATTTTGGCTAAAGGATTACGGGTTTTAGCTAAAGCTTGATGGGAAAAGGTGTAGTAAGATATGCGAATGATTAATCAACGTGGCGATGTTCCTTTAGTAGTAAATGGAATTTACGAAAAGCTTAAGCCTCTGTTGGTACTCTAAGCCTATCAACTTCAAGGCAATCATAGTGTGTTTCAACGGCCAGAAAGTAAGTTTTTTGTCGAATATAAACTTGGGAATCTACATTGAACAATTCCCCATATATAGCTAGGAATTGTGGTGAACGACTAACCATTAAAAGAAGTGGAGGGCACTTTACTCGAATTATGACTAGAGGCAAGTTATATCCCTCACTGATGAAAAGTACTGCACTACTGATTAGTGCCGAAGAGGACCCTGGAATGCGGGTACATCACGTATTACGTAATAAAGTTTCCAAGGTAAAAGTGACGCTTGTTGTATTGTGCAATGAAATGTTTGAAAGCTCTCCATAAGGGTGATATGTGAACCCATTTTCTTCAAGTGGATTAAAGCAAAATGCCTATCGTTACACGGACAGCGATTCTGAGAACCCGCAGATTAACACGCACGTTTTTTGTGGGATATAATCTGAACAGTGATCTTACCAAATCCGTGCATTGCTAATGCAACACCCCGTGGAGCTGATGTTGAGCTTTCAAACATCGAAATTGTTATCTATTCACCAAACTGAGAGGAATACTTTGTGACTTTTTGGAAAATCAACCAATTAGTCAGTAAATTTTACTCTTTTCCATATATTTTTCTTTATAATTTTTTGCTCAGTAGTATATTATGAGGAAGGTACGGGAAATAATTCGAATCAAGTGGAGACATACCGTGCACGTAAGGCAAATTAGGAGAACACTCGTAAGTAGGCGACTTATCGATCGCTCAATCGACTGGACCAATCTCATACTCCAAATCAGTTTTTTGGTTTCGAATAGTGACTGAATATGATATATTTCGGGCGATAAATGGTGCAGATTGTATATTTATGCGGTGAATTTCGGTGTTTACAGAATAAATAAAACGTAAACCGAGAAGCTACGATGCAATGGACACTTGTTTCTATCCGGGAGTTCTCATCAGCAACGTGACTCTAGCTATTCAACCAAGGATAAAACCTAACAGGTAGAACGCAAGCATAGCACCTAATTGACCACCGGAGTAGCTGATCAGACTACTTTCATGGTGAGCATTAACCTGATCAAACCAGCTGTCCAGTGCTTCCTGGCTCTTCATTCTGTGTATCACCAAATTGGCCATATAATCAGTTCAAATCAAATCTTCTATTACTCTCATGAAACTGGCTGTTTTTGTTCCGTGAATTATAGGGACGGTGATGGGTGATGCATATGTCCGACTGAAAGGGAAACTTGATGGATGATCTCTGCCCCGGTGAGTTCTGGTTGGCCCTATAGCGTACTCATGCCTGAACTCTAACAATAAGACTAAGATAACGATGAATGAACTTGACTCAATAAAGGATATGTAAGTACACAAATCTGTGTAAGACTGCACCTGTTGGCATTTGTGCGTATGTTAACTTAGCTGTTCAGTTGCTTGACTCAGTTGCTTGCACAAGTTATTAAATGTCCAGCGCAATACGTGAGGTCAGATACCGGGCTACTACAGATCAAAGTGGGCGTCACGCCAAATGATAATTCAAGCTCCACTTTAAGGTTGGCAAATCTAGCTTTCACAATGGTTTGATATCTCCTTTACCGAACTGTTTGGCCTCTACCAAATAGGTCAAACCAGTCGAAGTTTAACTTGTTTGAAAAGAACCAGTATTCAACGGGATAAAGGGACCCGCATAAGGAATTTAAAGGCGATGGTCGTTCTACCGTAAAGTTAAAGGAGACTTACGAACATCAGAAAAGCTGAAAACAATGCTTTCACCTCAAAAATGTAAATATGAATATGAAACATGGGTTCGCACAATGTATCCATCCGTGTCATTTCGCCTCATCTGTACACGAGCATGCTGCAGTCAAGGTGATTTTATAATCAGTAAAAGAATGATCGTCAGACAAAGACAAGATTGCCAACTGCAACAGACAACGTTGCAAAACAACACGAAACACGATGAAGGATGGGGTCAATCGCCAAGGCGAAACTAATGTAACCAACCGTTCACATTGTTTGGGTTTGAGAGTCTGAATGCCTAGAGTTTCGGCTAATTTCAGCAATTTCGTGTTTGTCGTACCGTAGATGACCTGAAATGCGCGGAATAGAATGAAAAATTGTTTTGTTTAAGTGGTTGTTTCGTATTGGCAGATCTGAGTCTTTCCTTCCAGGTGAATGAAGTAACGGTTTTAAGCTTGTCCACCGCACAGAAAATATTGAATTCCCGGTGGCCTGATGTGAGCTTAATTCTGGATTGTCGCGGTACCATCTGATCAAAAAGATGAGTTTACTACATTGGATTTTACACTACAGAACGGATCACCCGGTTCGCGGAGCCATCTCAGAACCCTAATAATACTGCACATATTATTTTTTGTTAAGGCATCGCTGGTTTGCATGATAGTTTCAAAATTTGCAAGACCGCTTCAGTTGACATTCAAGTGCAGCGAAACATTTTCACCAAAATAGTGTTTCCTTATATTTTAGTATACTTAATTCCGGTTGTCTTCCAACCTACGATACAAAACCTTTAGGAGTTTGAATTGTTCCATTAAAATAACAATACTTCAGAGATAAGCCTTCATGAAGAATCGTATTTTGATAAAAGTTAACAAGTTTTCCGTTCATATAGCGAATAAAAGCAAACGCTAAATATCAGGTATTCCAATGCATAAAAATATGTTGTCTATTATTCAAAGAGAGAAATCAATTTCACGGTATTATGCACTTTGTTGCTTCCCACTTTATATTTAATTAACTGTTACGTTGAGCAGAAGTGTGTGAAGTGTACAGACAATGGAATACAGGAACACAGGAGTTCTATTCGTTCCTCGGTTTTGCACGAACAAACAGGCCTCCCATACAGTCTCCAAACAGGAGCAGTAGCTATTCGGGAACAACAACAACGAACAACAATTCCCATACGGTTTCAAAAAAAAAATCACCCATACAGACAATGAATCAGTCACCCCAAAAACGTCTCATATGACAAATTTTATTTAATCAAAATGATTGATAACATTTCACCTCCAACTCCCTCCACTTCTCCCCTCCCGTCGAAAAAATCGTGTCTCTACTGGGCTAAAATTCTATCAAGTTACCATCGTTGTTTCCTGCATCTAATGGGATTTACGGACGGGATGTTCAGGCGCGACATCCGAGTTTTTGCTCCCAATACAACAGAACGATAACGACTGTATTGTCACAAAGAGTGGATGTGTGTAGACAAACCAGATTGGAGTTGAAGGATCATCAATCGCGATTTCACACTTCACTGCCCAGTGGCGGTGGGGAACAGTTACGTTTGTGTTGCAAACGCGGACCGTGGATGGGGTTGAGGGGAAGACTGAGCAACAGTGAAAACCGGTCAATACATTCTCTGATCAAAGGGTGCGTGGCTGGATAAAAGGGATCGCTGTTTTCGGAAGACAGTGAAATTGCTAATGGATTAAAAGAAATGACGACACAATCACTTATTGCACTACTTACTATGAAGATCAGCTGATAAAAAGGATTTATCGCAATTTCAGGAAATATTGATGTATCTTCAAACTTATCAATTGACTGCTGACGTACTGAATCTCTGAGACACTTGAGAAAGCCAAAATAGTCCTGTTTTATAGGCTTTGACAATTGCATCATGGAACTTTACGAAGTCTCTTCATTGGAATTTAGATTGCACAAATTATGTATTTTATTTCGGGATCTCCATATTATATCCACCAAGCCCCAACAACCATTGATAATGGATTGAGCAATATGAACACAACCATACGTTTGAGAGCCGGTAGGTCTAAACAAGAACCATTTTTGAACATTCATACTGCATTTCATCCATTTTGAATTAGCTTTGAAACAGAATGTTGTTAGCTTCATCCATCTGTCTACAACAGATTCTCTGCAGAACTAAAGAACAAACCCAGTAGAGCAGTTTGGTCGGCAGCGTGATGGCAATCTTGTGGTTCACATTACCTTCACTACCACTATCACCACCACCACCACCGCCAACAAAAAGAATTACAATAATTTCAACAGCAACGGTAGCGATTAAATCCCCAGTTTTCATTTATCTCGGGATAATTCTCTCCTCTTGACAAATGTTTTGTAAGTTGTAAGCTATCAAAGAACATAAATAAAAGCAATTTAAACATTCGGCTTCATTGGTGATGATGATCACTCAGAGTAGTTTTGCATGTATGCCTTTCCCAAAACCGGAATACTTGTTCAGATTTGATCCCACCTAAAATGTCTAAGTCTTCTAGACGGAAGTTAAAATCTTAGCATCTTCTCCAAAGCATGTACCAATTTACCAATAAAATAGAGTATTCACATACTGGATTACTATCAGCTATTAAAAACAGAAAAATATTAGTGTATTGTAAGAGACTGTGTATTAGGAAGATGATTTTCTTTCAGTGTTTACAAGTTATAGCAGATAGACAGACAGACAGACAGACAGACAGACAGACAGACAGACAGACAGACAGACAGACAGACAGACAGATAGATAGATAGATAGACAGACAGACAGACAGGGGCGGGCGAACGGACGATCGAACGGATGGACCGAGAAGGAAGAACAATCAGCTGGTCGAGTAAATAAGTTAGTGACTCCCAACCGAAGCGTTTCAACTGGTGCATAGTCAACTGGGATCTAACAGATTACATTCCAGAGAAGAATTTGCTGCAAAAAATAAGCAGATCATATAATCAAGATACCAGCGCGAATATATCTATTGTTTTGGAGCGAATCAGGTTAAAAAGTTTAGTGTATCTGAGCCGGATCTTGTCACTTTCGGGAAGGTGCATGTCAGGCAAACAGAACGAGAGCATAATTTATCATATATTTACAATTTACGAAGCACAAGCTTCTAAATTTCCATCACCGATTACAAAGCAATGTTGAATGAGTGAAGCGTTTTAGTTGAACCATGGAACCATAGATTTTCGCATCTTATCACGATATAACCCCAATTGTTTTGTGTTATTCAGTTTGAAGGGTCCTGATTTTAGTGATAAACCTAGCAACAGCTGCTTTGGGTTTAGCTTTACTTTTAGCTTTTGATGGTGCAATGACTCCCTACTACTATTAAGTTAAAATTCTTCATTTAAACACATTTTTATAACGTTTACGAATTCTCACACTACACCTTTTCCCATCAAGCTTTAGCCAAAACCCGCAATCCTTGAGCCTCGACCCGTAATCCTTTAGCCAAAACCCACATTCCTTTAGCCTTGACCTACATTCCTTTAGCTAAAACCCACATTCCTTTAGCCAAAACCCGCAATGCTTTAGCCACGACCAGCAGTCTTTTAGCCTCGACGCACAACCTTTGGTCACACCGCTGTAGGCGAGTCAGAACAAAAACTATCGGTATATTCTGAGGTCAACGAATGTTGAAAAAATTTATATTTTACAAATTTTCATATTGCAAAGCTTGACTAATAAATGAGAAGGTGTGACGATCGTATGACGCGCAGTTGACTGTAGTAACGGTATCAAATGCCGCACCACATAGTGATTGGAGTAGGTTTAGACGATGTGCCCGTATCGTCAAACCATTTNTCTTGAATGGCTTCAGTGATTTCAGTGAACCAGTTTTTAATGTACTAAATGATAAGGGAATTAAAAGAATTAAATCTCTCACCTGTTTGAATTTACTGAAGAACTCTTCGAATGGATAGAA
>UZAN01040074.1:6165-22143 GCA_900618425.1 Echinostoma caproni | reverse complement strand
TGTCCTCGCCCAAGGTGACTAACTTTAGAATGAATTTCAGAGGACCGAGATGCACAAAGACTGTTCGTAGAGCTTGATAATTTGTTTGCAAACGTTTCATCACCAACCAAGGTGATAACAAAAAGCGGTGAGGACGACACACGACACAGCTACACGCGAAGAACCCAAGAAGCAATTCAATCACCAAAAGTGAGGTCAATGGAGAATGCCAAAATGTGGAGCAATAAATTTCATTTGAGAATTAAGGAGTAAGTCAGCTTTGAATGCGACTCGAACATCCGAAGGTCTGTGATTCAAGTCCCACCAGAATGCACAAATTAGGTTGTAATGCAAATATAAAACCATTAAATGCAATGTTGTCAAACGATACAGTATTGCACCTAATGGGAACACAGTAGCTCACGGATTCGATTATTGATGTTATGAAATTATCATGCTATATTGTTCAATTGTCTTTACTGGGACAAGCTGTCATGCTCTTTCTCTGACACGTCACCATAAGATGATGAAAATTGGTAATCAGTAACAATTCGCATATTTCTTGGCCGGTTAAGGCATGACAATTGAGCCGTTCAACAGAGTACAGAGAGCAAAAATGAGAGAAGCAAACGCGATCGAGTTTCAAATATTAGAAAGTGAAATATATATGAAGAAAGTCTATGAAAAATCTTGATTATCACAATAAACCAATTGCGAGATAAAGCACCGAGACACAAATTTTAAGATAATAAAAAAAACACGAATTCCTCAAATACATGGTTTGGCATACTTTACACGCCATATTGCCTGTTACAACTGATTTTATCGCAACTGCTGATTCCCCCACATCACACCGGATTCAGTAGTAAAACTACCGGTCAAGTTAACTTGGCGTGACACACGGCAATTCGTCAAAATAACCGATGTGCATGAAAAGATGGTATTTTCATTGAACCTGAGTTCGTTTTTCACGTGCTTTTTTCGAGAAACAAAAAGTTATTGATGCGTTTATTCAGCACTTTTGTTTCAACAATCATACAGTTCGTTCGATCTCACTTCCTTGTGCTTATATTTTTCCCCTTTCTTTGATTTGTACACTATATTGTAATTGGCATCTAGTCCAAAACCAGACCAGTGTTATATATGTATAAGATCCAGACTATGAGTGGTTGTCGAACGATAATATGTGCTTGAATTGGGTCTGCTTGTGCCTCGCGCTGTCGTTTGCGTCGCATCTAGTTGTCCATCAATCCCGCGTTTCTCATTAGTTGTACGATAGTTGCGTGACGTTTATCGATTTCAACGTGTCGACTGACTGAGTGGAATGAAGCTCTTCAAGGATCGGACTTCCCCTCCCCTTCCTGTTTTCTCTTGTCACAACTATTGTGTCGTTGATTCTGACCTCGTGACCTGTTGTTGGGCCGTGGTTCCAAAGGTGTGATTCGGGTCAGCGCATCGTTGTGCGTGGTCGTGTAGGCAAGTACACAGTTGTTCGCCTGTTTCTCCCACGTAATATTGGTCACAGTCTAGCCATGAAACCGTGTACACCACTCCTGATTGGTCGCGTGGTTTTACGTGGACCTTGCCGTTGAACAAAACTCACCACAGTATTGTTGTAGGTTTGTGGGCACTGGTACCATCCATAGGGTGAAGCACGCGATCGATGGCCTCCGATAACCTACGTATGCAGGCTTGACTGTGCAAAAATATTGGGGTAACCATTTGTTGGAGATGATAGAACAAATGCATTCCTTCTTGATGCCCCAACTATTCTGTTACAGTACGTGTCCAGACGGCAGAACGCAGTGCACACACGGCTTCTTGGGTGACATGCGGGATGTTTGCTATCGTAGTTCAGCATCTATTCCGTTATTGCCGGTTTCCTGTACACAGTGATTTCTGCTTTTCCGACTGATTGTCGTATGACATCGCATATATATATATATAACGCTCATTTGTAACACCGGATAAATTTGTTTGGACAGCTTTCAGAACCAGTCCATTGAAGAACCAATACTATGATACGATGACTTCTACGTGAGTTAGATGCTATTAATCGTAACAAACGCGACTGAAGCGTCTTTAGTGAATATTTTACAATGATTAAAATATAATGACTGGACAAAATTTCCCTGGACGCAAACGACCAGTTTCACGGTTCTCGCCGCTAGTCAGGCATGCGTATTCGGTGTTGCAAACGAGAATATTGCGACAAGCATGGAAAGGCAGGATACGCATGCCTAACGAGCTGCAATGACCGTGAAACCGGTCGTGTGCTTCCAGTGGTTCATATACTTCTTATTCTCAAAGATATATACAATATCGCATAGAAACCGGAATTCATATATCACATTATTTTCAATATAAAAGGTCATATTTCGCCGAGTTCCTTGAAGTTTTAGCCAACAAATGATGCCTAGTTATTCCCTGAATTCGATGGCTAAGCGAAGTTCTCATTGGCATATATAATACCAGCAGATGTGTTTGTTAAAATTTTGAAAACAACAAGTAAGAAGATGAAATCCCCTACATATCTATCGATCGTCGTTATGTACACAGTACATCCTCCGAAAGAAATAAGGAATGAGTCGGATTCATTAAGTAACTAGAAAATTTATTGTAAAAAAGTTGAGGTTTACTCTATCAATATGGAAAGCATTTTTCACCTACCTCTCTCTTATCGACGGTGCTTTACAGAAACTGACTCATCAGAGCAGTACAGAGAACTTTTTACAAGTTTATCCTTTTGCAATCTGACAGTTACAGTTTTCGTACCAACCGGCAGTTGGGCAAAGTAATACGAAACCCTCACCCATTTTGGTTGCAAAGGAGGTCGCGAAAATCATCCGGAGCGCCGTGGTGGAACGTCTCATCACTTATGATTAGCCCCTAAATAGATGTGATCATGTAATAGTGAAGACAGCTGAACTATTCAAATCGTTCACTGTATAGATGGGAGCGATTCTGAGCCATCAGGCAGATTCGTGCAAGACCGGCCGGGGTCTGCACTATAATGAACTGCCCTGAGCGTAACGAATTCGGGCTAAGATAAAATCGACACAACGCCCCGGATCACTATCCATTGATTTTGATAAATGCAGTATCTGGCCTTATTTTCTACCGCAGTCCGAATGAACCTTTCCAGGTCAAACATTATCCTATTTTTCTAATGAATTGCGCGACCATTCCATCCCTGGAATATGTAGCTACGTTTACAACGGCGATTCGGGTTTGATATGGGACGATTTCACTCATCTAATTGAAATTCTGTTAAATACAAGTCTGAACCAGATGGGCGATGCATACAAAACAATCAATGTCACGGAGAGGTATGATGATGTTTAGTTGTCAATGACTTATTCACACACAGTGCAATTGCAATCCCGCATACTGAGTGACATCTACGGTGCAAAATTTGCCGTTTCTTTCACGCGAACAGAATAATTCACAAAAAATGCCTATTACTAATGAGAATATGATCGTTTTATAGATTTCATCAGTTCATCTAATAATTATATATTTTTCGCATGAATAAAAGTGATAGATAATTTTCCATTCATCATTATTACAGCACTGTTGACAGTGTACTAGATGTAGACATACAGTTTGGTGGCTGCATTTAATAGATGAATGATACTACTCCTGAGTTACTGATTGAAGTACTCATATACATTGAAAGAATCAGCGATAATAAAAGCCATTCAGTTTAGACATTTGATAACCTTTGTTTTCAACATGCTGCAAGCTGAATTACATAAAAGCATTAATCTTTTGATCAGAAACCTCAGAATATTACTGGAGAGCAATACAATGGGTGTGATATGACGTTAGAATGCAGAAAGCATATAAACAAATTTGAGAATGCGAGAAGTTGAGTTAAACGTAGGACAAGAAAAGCGAACCCTCAACCATTTTAGAGCGTATACAATATATATGTGGATGGGGATCAGGCAAAGACTTGTACCATAGTTACCCCAATTTACTTGAGTGATTGACAACTGGAATTGTCTGGACGCTCTTGCACGGTTGTGAACAGTTGGACTTCATCCAGAGTTTTCGGATCTACATTGTTCATTGTTCAGCGAGAACAAAACGGCATCAACCTTAGATGGTTGATTGGAAAATAAATAAATTAGTGGAAAGTTGAACATAATGATGCGTAGTGTCATTAAGGTTTAAATTGTTGTAAAGTTGTTATCCAATAACTTGGTGCGCATAATTATTAATATGGTATTATTCGTGATTAACGGATCAAACACATGGAGTTAAAAAGCGATTGAATGGCAACTAAACTACCGTGAACAGAATAGGAAATGGTAACATTAAATAGCATCGATTGGATTCCTCCGGGAAGGTAGCTGTTCCTCCAAAAGACTAGCGGGTAAGATGGACTAACTGCCTGCAACAAAGCTAACAGGAAATATCGATCAATACAGTTAAACGTATTGTGATCATCTAAGAATCATACGCAAAGTCATTTACCACAATAGTCAAATGAAGAGGGAATAAGGTACTTCAAGTGTGCTAAAAGATCTGAGTTTGGCTTGATGGGTAACGTGTTGTCGTCCGCAAAAATGACAAGTTGTTTGATATAGGGAGAAAATAAGTTCTAATAAAATAGATATGCGTGCGATGAAATGGAACTGACCGACTTCGTTCTTGGGCACGTGACGCCTGGTGCCGGCAGTTANATTTGCCCACTGAGCCTATGGATTAATTTTGTGAATGTAGCAGTCAGCTTACCACATTACTTCAAAGTAATTCCCTTAAGTTTATCATGACCTACTGCTTCACTAAATTTGACAATTTCTATCTTTGTGGTTGAAACGCATGAATTTCCGAATGCAATTTGGTTATTGGACCGGAAGACGTGAAGCAGATGTATGTGTAGCAGAGAACATTTGTAACGCTTGACAACTGCGCCATTAATATTTTATCGTAAGTGCTTGTATCTGGGACATTTTGGTTCGTGGCGTTTTGTTTGCTTTGCCTTTCAGGTTTAACTTCAGCCCCGACCTACGGTAGACCCAACTGTCAGTGTTTCCTCGATAACCCGTGTCCTGCATGCCTACCGCCATTCTCCGCCGTCGTTCGTCACCGGCAAAGCTTTGTATTGTCTCCCTCTGTGAGAATACTATCTGAGGGACATCCTGTCGCTCATCTTCGTTTACTCCGCTACTCTTCGAGAACCCGAAGTACGTTCGCATAACACATTTGAACAAGAGTGACAACTGTTCATTTCATAGACCATTGGTCCTTGCAGTCATGCTATAGAGCTTTTTTCCTACACTCGAAACCGTATCAAAGTCTGTCACCAAGTGAAATTTCAAGGTCGTCATTCATGCTGATGAATCTCAAATGAAAATGGCGATTGTTTTGTACGCCTGCTTTTCAGGACCTTCCGGCAGAAGGAAGAAAATCTGATGGGACGAATGTACAAAGGAAATGAACATCTCGTACCACAAGTGCAGATCATTGTTTGGGGTGGTTACATCCTTCAAAACATTTGTACCAAGAAGCTGACCGCAAGCCATGTCACTAATCATTTCTTACAATTGTATGACATTCACAGAAGTGCACTGTCTCTGGAGAATTTTCGAATCGACGCTGTTGCATGATTCTTTTCGGGATGTATTCTCCAAGAAAAATTGATCACACAATGACCAGAGTTCGAAAAGGTACTGGTTAGAACGCACTGAACACCTCACCATTATTCACTAGTAGATAGGTAAGCCGAATATTATTTATTGTCAAAGTCAAAGTCTTATTATGGGCATTGCTAACAAGTAGATGTTTTTCTTATCCCATAGAATGTTTACACGAATTGAAATGTAAAAATGATGAAAAAGTTCCATATGCTGCATTAAGTTGTGCGATGTGTGCTCATGGATGTTGAACTGTAATGTGTGGTAATGATTCGTAAAGTTTAACCTTGAAAGAATCAATCGTATTGGCACAAAAGACACGAGATGGCAAGGAATTCCAGGCAGTGCACACTCTGACGGTGAAGGAATCACGTCTACAGTCCGGTCGAGATTTTCGGAGTAGTAACGTGAATGGATTTCCTCGTAGATGAATATTTTAATGACAACGTAAAAAGTGGGCAACAATGGTGGTTTGGGTTGTGCAATATTTGGTACACTAAAATCAAGTCTCTTCGAATCCAACGATACTGAGCGGAGGATAGACCCAATGACTGCAGTCTCCTCATGTAGGAATCATAATAGAGTCCTTCTACCATCTTCGTGGCGAGCCTTTGTGGACGCTCCTAAGTCTTATGATCACGTTGTAACCATGGGTTCCAGGTTTGGATGGCAAACTCAATATGCGGCCGGATGTATGCTGACAGCAGCCGTTGGAATAAAGATGACTCAAAACGACCAAAACGACGTTTAAGTAGACCGATATGTTTGAGTGTTGTTGATGACTCCCTGGCACAGTTGATAGAACATTTCAGGTCTTTGGGGACTCCCAAGTCCTTCTCTGTTGATGCATGAGGCAGTAATTAGTTTCCAAGGAAATAAGGAAATCGCCCATGGTGGCGTAGCGAAATCACCTAGCATTTAGAGACGCTAAATTGGATGTCGTTCTCAACAGATCATTTGCGAGCTGCATTCAGCGTTTCTTGGAGTTCCAGCAACCCCTACTTTCTGTTTCTCTCTTCCATATTTTGACGTCGTCTGCAAACAATAACGATTTTGGTCATAGGAAATTCGCCAGGTCGTTTATGAACAAGAGAAAAGGCAGAGAAGCCTGGGGGACTCCGCGGGAAACGGCCATATTGAATCAGAGACTCGAACCGACATAGTCCATTGTTGGAGAAACGCCGCAATCCAATCAAGTTCGAGGTCTCTAATACCAAAATTGTACAGTTTACGGAGCAGTATTTCATGGTTCTCCCGATCGAACTCTTTGAAGAGGTTCAGGTAAACCTCATCAACTGAAACGCCTTTGTCTACTGCCTTTGTCCATTCATCGCGGGCCAGGAGCAGATTGGTGGTACATGATCTCTTTTGACGGTATCCATGCTGAGCTGGAAAAAGAAAGTCGTATTTCTCTAAGTATTACATCAAGAAGTCCGCTAAGATGGATTCCATGACTATGGATATAATGGGTAGTAGTGTCACCGAGCCGTAGTTGGCAGGATCACTACGACAGCCGCCTTCGTAAATTGGAGAAATTGTGCCTCGTCTCCACGACTGGGACAGCACGGTTGCGTCAAATATCCTTTGGAAAAGAAAAGGTAGCAGCTCAGATATGTGATCCACTAACGAAATAAGCGTTTGGGGATGTAGGTTGTCTGTGCCTGGAGCCGAACACTTACATAAACCCAGAAACTTTGATTTCACTCTGTCGGTATCATAAGTGAAGATAGTCAGTGGTGGATTTAGAAGAAACAGTATCCGACGAGGTAGCCGCAGTCTCTCGTTGTTGGGTGTGTCAAAGACTTGGGCATATTGGTTTTCCAGCATCTTAGCTGCTACTTGGGTGTTACTGGCGACCTTCCCAAGGCAGCTGAGTGCGGGTATCCCATACTTTACTTTCCTCAACATATTGTCATGTTTGTATGGTAACCATGGGTTGGAAATAAACTTCCGTGGGAGCGTTCCTTGGTACCTCAGCTTATCCTTCTGCACCAACTGGGTACCATGGTTTCGCAATTGTCGAAATTTATTCCAGGTGCTGCCAGTTGGAAACCGATTGTATTCTCGCCAAGATCGATCGCGCACAAACATCCATTTCTTTGTGCGGCTGCGAAACGGCGATTTTTTGGACCCCTGATTTTCCGTCAACCTTAGTAACTGAGGCGATCAGATTTATAAGTCCGTAAATGCTTGCCAGGTGACCAGGGGGTCACGTACGTCCCCAGGAAAGATCCACTGAGTGCACTGAGCCACATTCTGCAATCTAGTAGAGTCCATGGCTAGACGTGTATTGTTTTGCGGAGTTCTGTTGAAAACCACTCAGTGTTCTTCAGGTAAATAAGAAAACTGCTATCGGTGAAGTTAAAATCCCTTGCGATATTAGTGGATAGGAACTCGGTATTTTGTTGTTTGTTTCTTCTGATAAATCCGTAAATGTATTTACGTTTAACGCAGAGCTCGAGGGTCGACTGTAGACGGAAGGTGATACAAAGATGCGGTATTGATCGGGGAAACGTGACAGGCATTCTATCGCAACGAAACGATTGTATTTCCCGGTGTATGTGGAAGTGTTTTTCGATGGTTTGCATCTGGTGATTCGATGTAACTCACCATCACCCCCATCCTCCACCTGCATGATTTGATGATATCAAAAACAACCAATTGGGTGCATGTTGTACACAGATTGAGATCAATCAGAAAGAATCAGTATGTTATGTTGCCATGATCCTCGTAACGCAATGATTCCAAGCATAATTTATTCATCAATCATTATGGTTTTTTAGTGATTAAATTTGACATAGAATGAGAGTATTTTGGTTGGAAATAACTAAAAGGGATAATTTTATGCTCAACGTGACGTAAACTAACCTGATAACCAACATAGCAGTCTGGTTTTCTTGTTTCGAAAGTAATATGAACGGATTAAGATTGCTCCTTTACTGATACATGAAACCACAATCTTGATCATTCTATAAAATTCCGGTTTGCGGACGATCCTTGAGAAAATCAACTGTGTGGAAGTAAAACTGTGTGTATAATAAGCATTCATAAGAACATAAGGAAGGCGTGACGCATAATCGATACAACGGTAAAACAATCAGGTTTGTATACAGCACGATTTGCGAAGTACCGATCTGATGCGTCTTCGTTCGATTGAAATCGGAAAAAGATTATCCAATCAACGACATGTGTCAGAAGCTCAACACAGCTATAAAGCGAACAACTCCTACAGCCTCCTGTGATATCATGTAGCTAGGGATTTTGTCCAGAGCACCGCAACCAAATCGTCTACTACTTAGTCTGCAGTATTATTCGCATTTTTATTGACGGAAAAAAGACCCAATTAAACAGATGTCACAAGGCAATCACGAGTGTTCTTAACATTGTATGGAATTGACAGATGTTTTACGCAAACAAGTATTTTGCAGTCAATGGAATAACATCATCTCATGGGTTTTCAGCGGTAAGTGAAATCAGCAAAAACCAGCTGCATGAAGTTTGATGAAAACTGAACACAACCTACACCAAATTTCTTCGTTGAAGTCGGTGTTACGTAAGTCGAATCCAAGATGTACAGCAGTCAGTAAAGTGATCAAATAACGTCATTCAGTTTTGTGTACAGATACAATTGATTGAAGTATCCGGGATATGTCTGTGGAACTGACTTGTTTCCTTAATTGTGTCCGACAACCCACTGTTTATTTTGCCAGGACTGTCATGGTTTATGTTTTAGCAAATGAGGATATGAAGGGAAACTTTTACACCTCATTTTTCTCTCTATTCTGAAGTATTGAACGAAGAGAATATAAGAGTGCAACTACTAGGAATGGAAATCATGACAATAAAAATGCTAACAAGTAGAACCTATAACATCCAATTTTGAGGTCCCTTGCTTGTTCATATGAATGAAATTATGAAAGGAACATATCTGTGATAGCAAGCAACACATTGGGCGCGGTAGGCTGTTTTCTCTAGTCATGTTCTCCTACTATCTCGAAATTGTATTTTAATCATAGGCAAAATCGTCATATAGCTCCTAACTCCAGAGAGAAAAAGCACCTTTAGCGAATAATTACAACCACTAAATTTTACAAGGACCATTTGCAATCGAAAATAAATCCATCAAATCGTCAGATATCAGCGGCGCCCTTGAGTGAATAGCCATTATGCAACTTTTTTCCTCTTTTCATAACTTGCTTCAGTTCAATATTCCTCACAAATGTCGCCCTTACCACCAGCTGAAAATTAAAAAAGACTACACATCATCGATCATTTTGTTGCTAAAAGGATTTGTCCTGGGAAGTGTTTTGTCCATCTACTGTATACTCTTGGTCTGGCGAAATGAGTGTGAATTGAACCTGCCCAAACTGACTACACTTATTAGCCTCCTCGAAACGAGTGTTGCTGTCGTATGTGGTTATGTCACGCACTTGTTCAGTACAGTTGCTCACGTGGAGAAATGCAGAAACACAGGAATACTTGTACGAAAATAAAATTTGTTTTTTTATGCAAAGGATGCGTTCAACCCCTCTCGATCTGCACACACAGACACACAGAACTCGCCTGGCATAGCTAGCTCAAGGCAAATATTATCGATAGCTTCAACATAATCATAGTTCTTGTTACGGAAACGAAAACAGATATAACGTACGACAAAATTCGAATTGCGCTTATAGACTCTACGAAGAATATACAGCTAACAGCAGGAAACCAACGCGTAAGGTGGGATGAATCAGCTAAGTGTAACCGCGGCAGCTAACAGTAAACGACGATCCTGTTAATCTAGTCTAAATGCACGGTCTGGGCAGAAAAAATAGCTTTTGGCAGCGGTAATAATATTGAACGTGGTTCTATAAATAATTACAGTATCAAATATATAACAAGTAGGCACTCAAGACTAGATTGACACGACGTCGATTTAACTAGCGCGTCAAGGTCAGAATGGAAAAACAACAATTATAAAGGGCAGTAGTGCAGTTAAACAAAAATATAAAAAGATGGAAAGCATGAAAATTTTAGATTTCGCATAGAGTGCAACCGGTTGGGATATGGTGTAGCGCGAAAATAGATAAGAGTTAAAATTTGGATAATAAACGATTCTCAGACCTTTTACAGTTCTTCTTTAAGGTCGTTGATTGCATTATGGAAATTCCATCAGTCATCCCCACCCTCTGAATAGCAAGCATATAATTTACTTTGGGTTTCTATTTCAGTGTACAAAATATCCACTAAACTTTAACAAAGCCAAATCTCGTGAGATATGTTGTTGTAAAACACCAAAAAACAGCCTGAACTGAGATCTTTCTCATTGCTTCTTTTGATCAAACCGGATGAAGAAATCACTATGCACAAGTAGACAATGGAATCACCAGTATGAATCCACCTTTTGTATAGATAAACTAAATAAAGTTGGGTTAAATGATTTAACGGAAAATCCAAACCGGGCATTTGTGGGGAATCAACGTGCACACAAGACTAATAAGAGAAAACGATATCTGCTTATGTTTATTGGCACAATCCAGGGAGTAGCTTTTCCGAGGAAGTCACAAATTTTATATGATAGTAGTAGAGGTTTTGGTTTCATCAAATGGTGAATTTATTTTGTTCAAAGATTAAATCAAACTTGAACCGAAAAACTTGTAGGCACTAGACAGGTAGCTTGAGCTGTTTGAGTCCCATTAACAGCTTGAATCCATTCACCCAACTGTGGGGCAAACCCGGGACTTCCTAGATGCTTCTTAGCTTTTCAGTTCACGTTTAATTTGCTCTCCACACGAAAAAATACTCCATATGAAGTTGCATTTATTCGGTTTATTTACATGAAGAGATGATCCAGCTGTGAGAATATTCTCGACGAGAATCACATCAACACGAGAACTATAAACTAATGGTTTCTAACATTAATGGTAAATTTATAATCAATTGGCTCCGCAGCAATAAAATCAATCCATGGATTTGACCCATCAAATTTAGAATAAATCCGATTTGATTCTTGGTTGACTCTTTTCTGTTAAGTTGATACTTTTCGAGAGGGCTAGATTTTCACCCACTCGAAAAAGGTTCCGGCTTTCATGAAACATCAGATCTGTGGTAGTCGTTTGTTTGGGATTATTGTTACCGGATGTGCTTTTGAATCCCGTGATTCCCGTCCCTCGTCATTCATTTTTATGTGCTATTAGGCAGCCGTTGGTTGACCGCGGTCTCACTGGGGGAAATGGACTGTTCGCCCACATAGTGCATGGGTAGGTAAAATGAAGCTCAAATTTAATGACTACCCTTACTCATTATTATTCATATCTCACTCATCAATAACAATCTGCCTATAAGGAGTTTCTATGAATGAACGAAACCAATTATTGGGATAAGTTGAAAGAAGCACAATTCACACTTAACTGCATTCGATTTCTCAAAATTGTTAGCTATGACCCTTCAAGTGANGAAATCACAAGAACATAGCAATAAGACAACTGGTTCGACCGGGCCCACGTGACGCCGGGCACGCAACATAACTGAAAATGAATATAAAGGGAAGAGGGATAGAATGGTAGGATGGACACTCCACATGCTGCCACATATGCGATGTGTCCATGACCACTTCTTATTCAACTTCACAGATCTACTTCGACCCGTGTGCTTGTCATGTATCATTGAGTTGACCGGCGCGTTTACTTCGGCTAAGCTGCTTAATCAACGAAATATTCGTGTTAATTTGTCGATTCTAATCACACTGTTATACAACCCAGGAGATGCAACAGCAGTATTTCGTAATAAGATCGACCAACTTTTTAAAGGTATGTACCATTCTCAGGATGCGTGCAGTACTTTATTGAAGTACTTTCTTGATGAATCGTAAAATACTGGTTCGGAGGCACTCACTGACGGTTAAAATGAGTGATATATCCAATTCAATGCTTTAAAGGTCCTCATGAGTTGGTGTAAAATTGAGTATTTTGTTACCGAAATTGCTTGTCCCTGATAGATGCACAATCTTTTTTAACCAGCAGTGTTTCACTCTCATTCTTGACTCCTCTCCTCATAGTCTGATGAACTTTGATCACTAACTGGATCATGTGACAAGTTTCCTCAAGACCCCCTGGCATGAAACCAGTGTCACACCCAATTCATAATATCTTGTTCAACCGCGCCCTTTAAAGGGCTGCATGACCTTCATGCTTGTGTGCCTATAGAGACATGGTTACTTGCCAACTTTATTCACACCACTTGCCTGACCCTATTCGTGATTTAGCTGCATGAATCAACAACAGCCCATCGTTCTAGATGACTTCTATTAAACGTTCTTTTTCTTCCAGTTACATTATTTGTGTACAGCATTGCACCTCCATGTGTGGTTGCTTCACGCCGTTTACTTTGCCACTGCTTGACTAATTAATTTCCGAAGATGGAATCCTCCCTCTCATTCATTGAATTATTACCTGTCTCATACACAGAGACTAAAAAACTTGGAGGTTTTTTCATCTGGAGTTTGGTAAGGTTATCTATAAGTAACTCAACAATGGACGTTAACCCAGTATAGTTTTGTAGTTTAGTGAAAATATGTGCTAGGGTTTCATTACGTCTCCGCTTGAATGATTGTACTGTTGGCGCACAAATGACCTGAGTTTCAAGGGTGCTCCAACTGTTGCACACTGACTGGAAAAGGGTTGACGTCGGCTTGACATCTTAACCAACGGACGACAAGAATGGTTTGGGTTCTACAACGTCTGTTACACTAAAACCAGTCTCCTGGAATTGGGTGGCCCCAATCTCTCCTGCTGGGTGAGGCAATGTAATCCATTAAACTTCTAGGTGGCAATCCTTTGGGGACGCTCCGTACTCTAGGTACGGTCGAATGTACATGGATAGCAAATTTCGGATGGGTACCGGTTCAATTAGAAGTAAGACGCACCTAGCAAACCCAACTTTCTTCACAGATGCGGGCGAAGCTGCGACGCAATTGCACAAACAGCTTAAGTCCTTGTATCCAAGTCCCTCTCACTTGATGTATGTAGAAGCTGTTGATTTCCGAGGAAATTAAATTATCTACTCCTGTGGCGTAGGGATAGGACTTGGCATTTAGTAACATTGAATTCAATGTCATCTTCCATAGACCATTGATAAGCTGCTTTAAGCGTTGTTTTAAGTGATAGCGAACCATCGATTTTTGTTATTCTATTCCTTATTTGGGTGTCGTCTGCAAACAGTATTGTTTTTCACCCTAACACATTCGGTAGCTGATTTATGAATGCGAGGTAAAGAGTAAGGAGACCAAACACAGACCCCTGTGGAACACCGCAAGTAACGTTGATAGAACCGGATAGGGAATCAGAAACACGAACTGATATGGACCGTTGTTGAAGGAACGCCCTAAACCGAACAAGCACGAAACCGCAAATGCCGTTATTGTAAAGCTTCTATAACATAATTTGGTGATTTACCCGATCAGATGCTTCCTAAAAGTTCAGATACACCACATCCACACATCAAGATGGATGTGGTTGTTGACTGTCATGGTCTATTCATCACGGAGACGCAAGTTGTTGGAACAGGATCGTTTGTCCCTGAACCCACGTTGAGCAGTCGAAATCATGTTGTATATCCCTAAGTCTTCGATCGGGGAATCTACAACAACTGACCCAAAGACTGTAGATATCACTTGAAGGATGGTGGGTACTTAGCGGGGTCATCACGACAACCATCTTTACAAATGGGTGAAATAACTCCTCGTTTCCACGATTGCTGTGCTGTTTAGTCGAACACCCGTTGGTATAGAATTGTTAGTGGTTCAGCTACGTGATTTGTCAAATAAACATCGTATATTGTCCGCACTGGGGGTTGCATTTTTTTTCAAAAATATTGGTGTGCCTCAACCTTGCCAGCAGTAAGTCTTAAGTTATCAGCGAATAATGCGGAAGATGATGCACCTGTCTAGAAAGCTGTAGACCTTCAACATTTGATGCATTAAAACTCTGGAATATCGAGTTTTCAGTGTTTCAGCTTCTTCCGTGGTAGTGCCTGCAACGCTCTCAGCAAAGCTTAGTGCCGGAGTTTAGCTAACGTGCATATACAACAGCTGAAGTTTAGAGAAGCTTTGTGATAGAGTCTCTTGGTATGTCTGCTTTTGCGCACGAATCAATCTGGTGCATTGGTTTTTTCCGAGTTCAATAATTATTCCAAATGAGGACATCTGGAAGAAGATTGTACTCTCAGCAGGATCGATTCCTCAGAGATATCCATTTTTGCGAGCGATTTCGGATAAGTTATTTTTGGATGCTAGATTTGGTGATTACTCTAGTCTTAGTCACTACTGTTGGTAGGTTTGTAAGACTGTCGATAAATTTCTGCCAGGCAACCGCAGGTTTCCAAACCTGGTGACCTCTCGCGCATAGTTTTACAGTGGATACGAGTCAACAACATTTAAATTATTGACGGTCGGTCTTTAGTTTCTTGAGATTGGGACACTTGAAACCACCAATCAAGAGAACATCGGTAAATCTGGGTAATATGTTTTGTGATATATTTTGCCCAGTTTCGTTGGCTGTCTCCGAGGGTGATGGGAAATCATAGACTATGGTAATCCAACATTTATTTATCTTGACAATGGTAACTTATACCAAAGTGCGTCCGGAGCCGAACCTACCGGATTGGCTACCTCGTACTGAATATAGCTGTTAGCATAAATTAAAACACAACCACCACGTGTGGAACGGTCACATCTCAGCATAGATATATTTGGTAGACTTCGGAATCAAAGATGGTAATCGGAAACCACGTTTCGGGAACAGTTATGATATCCCACTGGCCATATTAGAAACGTCACTTGCTTTCCAAAAGTTTACTGGAGAATCCTTGTTTGTAGATGCAGCAGTTGTTCAGACATCATTGATGTATAAACCCCATTGGTTGAGAAGTGGTGCTTTCCCCGACTACATCATGATCAGTTAACAATCGTTTTTTGAGGAGGAGGCTCTGGCAATGAGAGTTCATCTTTCAGCAATGGGCTGTTTGGGGATCTATGGTGTACAAACGGTCCCAGGTGCGGTTCTGTCGGACCTCCTTACATTCCTGCCATGGTTAAAAACGGTGGTGGTTGTCTGGAGTACCAAGAGTAAGATTCATTATCCTTAGACCACTGTTATGATAGTTTGGTGAACAAGGAAGCCGGATGATTGAAGTGATAACAAAAATGTGACATTGAGGTAAATCCTCTACAAACTGCAGCTCTTTGCAGTCATTCTGGTAACTTTCGGACTCCCTTGCATTGTTTAACAGTGGAACTTCGTGGATGAGGATAACCCTTTTAATTTCGGACTCCCGCACGCTCTTCGGATTAGTCCCATGATTCATGCACTCCGTT
>UZAN01040073.1:66440-91274 GCA_900618425.1 Echinostoma caproni | reverse complement strand
CGGTGTTCACATGATCCATCAACAAAACCACACAATTATAATGTCAGTTCTGAGGCGTAAACAGAGTGTTGCGGCCGCTCTGAAAGCGAAAAAATTGGAATGTTTTTGATCTATTTTTTGAAAATAAACAAAGAAAAACAACCACTGATTGACTGTGTTTAACGAAGAAGAACAAAGGTTAGGTTACATCATGTGTGAATTTTCTATCGTATTTTTTCTAGTCCTCTTTTCTTCTTTAATGTTTACGTTTGACGTTCAAATGAATTGTGATATAAGTTCTGTCTACACGTTTCTCGTTTTGATCGTGAGGCCGCGCTCTAGATGCTGCAAACTCATCGCGGAACACACACATACACAAATCCACATACAATTGAACGTGTGTAGTGCTCTAACTAGATTGTGCGGAGTTGTGTTGAGTTTCCTACCTTAGTGTTACTCTATCAGCGAATGCTACGCGACAAAAAGTTTATTCTGCGTTACAGTCGGTGTTGTTTTTAACCGGTTGACGTCTGATTGAAGAAAGAATGAGGGTTCGTACCTAGAGCGTTAGCTGATTACAATGATAGAGGGTGGGATCAGCACACATGTTGACGGGTGTGTTCACATAAACTGGGTGGATAGATCGGTGTAACATGTTCATCGTGGTCGATTTGGCCTTTTGGTTTGATTAGTGACCTTTGTGCGTATGTCTGATTTCTACCGAGAATCGGACTTCAATAAAAATTTAAAATTGCTCAAAGTAAAAGTATATTTAACCGGGCGTAGCACGACTGGTGTTCCTCTGCTGTTTCATCGTCAGCAGGGACACAACTACCACCTGAATTTGCTCATTTCCGATGTTGTTGACAGTATAAGATTTTAGATCCTGCATTCATTCTTTTATCAGTTGGTTGGTAGGAAGAAAATATGTTGAATCCTAGAAGCAAAGCATCCGAACGAAAACGCAATCGAATACTGTTCATCTTTGGCGTACTGCAGATCTAGTTATATTATATGAGGATTACTGATTTATTACATTAGAACACGTGGTGACAAGAGAGGGAGATGGTTTGCCATTAGAAAACATCCTACTTCCCAACAGAGCTGAGTATGCAAGAGGCGCTGCAGCTGCCTGGCAGAAACGGCGAACTACATACACAATTGAACAATAGTTCATCCTAATTTTTATTCCACAACCATTTTCTAATTCGGCAATGCATCAAAAATTAGTCAAACAAATGAGAATGTTTCGCATTTGACCCGGGACCGAACGGTTTACTGTTTATTCTGTGAAAGACTGGGCAAAAGTAACTAGTTTCAGTTTGCACAACAACTCTACTGTCCCACACCAACCTTTAGCCTCAACCCCCAATTCTCTCATCTGGATCCACATTTATCCAGCCAATACGTATAATCATTTAGCTTCGATGTGGTTGTAATTGAGTCAGGCCTTAAAGTGTCCTCTGAGGTATATTCTGAGGCCCACGAATATTGAAAACGGGTTCGGTGAAAAGGCAACAGCCATACAAGTGGTTTGACGATACAGAAGCATCGTTTGAACCTTTAACAATTCATTTGTAGTGTAGAATATTTTGACACGAAGACCAACTAAGAATCATATGGTTGCCATACCTTCTCGTTAGTTCACCAATCTTTGAAACATCATCATTAGTAAAAAAAGTTAATATTTTCCACAACTACTGACCCCTAAAAATTCCACCACTTTTTTATTTGACTCCCGTATAGGAAAACGGATAGTGTTTGCTCGTCAAAGCCTAAACCATGATGGGCTAAGAGTGTAGACTTGCACTTTTGTTTGTCAGTTTCTGGTCACTATGATGCTAAGCTGCTTCAGGTCACATTCATTCAACTTCCAAAATGTTGATTGGGAAATAATGCAATGATTCTTCGAACTGTGATCTCAACGAAATTACTTTCTCGGAAATGTAAACGAAGTTACAAAAGTGAAACGATCTGTTTGTTTCGCCTTGTTTTCTAAGTGACTGGTTAGTACGACAACTTTGGATGGAATCACAGCTTCATATGTGTAATATGCGTATTCTGACGTAAGGAACTTTCAAAATCTGATCACATTTACTGGTTTGGTGCGGAGTTTCAAAATTGTGCTAAATGACCAGTTCCACTTTTGCGACATTGATTTTTTGTTTTGCCGGTTTAAAGGACACAACGTACACGGCAATTCATGCATTTTTCTTTTACTCGCCATTGGTTGATTCAACCTGGGCGATTGATTATTCCGATGAATATGTACTCTCTCTCTCGCTCTTAAATACAACTGGCGCTGTAATTAAACACAGTGTGCCTTCCGCACTTATTACAAATACTTCGATTACTGCTCCAGCATACAACGGATTGAGGAGAGCGCGGAACACGGGGTCCTTATGAGGTGCCGTTACTAACTGGATTTACAGTTAGTGAATTCAATCACAATTCGGGTGGTACAGACAACTCACATCTTGTTTTTCCATTTCCACCGCCGCTGGTAGGCCCAGATCTGGATTCCGCAGCAAGTAGTTGGTCATTCCGCTGATAAATTGCCGAATCTACACAGTTGGAATAGGCAGCACGTGTGTGTATGTGTGTGATGTTAGTGATGGTGGATCAAGGGAAACAAAGGAATGGAAAGAAAAAACAAACGGGACAGAGTGTAATAGACAGAGAGAGGATCGAAAGAGGATCATGCGATACAGGACATTCTGTCAGACGGAAATCAGCAATATTGATCACTGTGGTAGGCGAGGGAATCAGTTTGGCTCAAATTCTAACTCGTCAGCCGATGATGTCAAATAACATAATTCAGATTAAGGCAAAAATGAGAATCATCTCGCCATCTATCATTCAACGATCCGTGTTAGCAAATCGCAGGCATCAATTTTCGAAAATAAGCTTCAGAAGAGAATGATGTGGTGCCATTGTAGGAGTTCTCCAAAACAACCAGGTAGATCCTACGCTAGAAAAACCCATCTGTGAGCACCACTGTAACAGCTGAATGAATGCGATTTGGATGAGGTGCGCATTTGTGAAGCAGATCTGCGGGAAATCATCAGAATTAACATAGGATTTAAAGGGTCGAAATGGATTAGGAGGTGCAAACATTTTTTAGATCGGTCAGAAATGTTAAGATGACAATGGGATCCGAGAGAACAGATAGATGTTAGAGCGTTCTTGTTCTGTTTGCAGCCGATATTTTCTTCGTTCCACTGGCCTGTTGAGATCGAATGCAAATGTTCTAAATTGAAACAGTCCGATCAGGGTGATAAACGAGGACATGTTTTTAGATCTAGCAACAATCTAACCGTCTATACACAAACTACAATAGGAGGTAGTGGGTGGTGGTGAAGTGGTGATGCTAGTTTTCTTTGCAAGAAGGATTCCATTTATGGGAGTTTGAATACCAATCCAAATCCCATTCATTTGGGATCAGTTCATGGATTGTTTCATAACTCATTCTCGATTTAAGCACAATGCTTGTAGTTTGCTACATCGCCTGCATTCACCCAGATCATTTTAGATTATGCAACTCTAATTCAGTGCTCCCGTAGAGAGTAAACAGTGTCTGGGTCAGAGAAATTTGTTCGATCCACGGGGTTGTTTGCTCTTGAGAAATCCAGTTAAAAAAGTGGCACAAAATATGGTTTCAATACAAAGAAAAGATGCATCGCTCTACACCATTCTGAATGTCTTCTGTATTTATCGCGCTGTTCCCTACGGACTAGTGTTAACTTTTTTTCTATTTTTGTCTATTTCGGATAGACAGTTCATTCATGATTCGAGTGACAGTGTTCGCAATATTATTTGTAGCTTGAAAAGTATTCCTCAGCGTCCGAATAACGCACACCGCTCTCCATTTTTGTCATGGTCACTTTTCGAGGATTTACCATTTCCGCCTTTTCCACACCTGTGGTGTTCCCGGTTGACTGCGAGACTGTAAACGACGGGAAAAAGAAACTCCTCCTCTGGGTGCCTGAGTTTCTACCGTCAGCTCAAAGGAGGGCAACATCGTCAGTGCACGGTCATTTATTGGACTGCCTCAGGTGACCACCCGAAGGGATTCCGTTAACCTTAGTCTGGACAATAACTGAGACCGGGCACTTGGTCAGGCTTTTTGTATAACTTACCGGTACACAATTTGTGGCCTTCTTTCAGTCTCTTTGGTCATAGTTAAAATAGGTTGAACTTGTTGGAACGCATATTAATTTTGCCCGCGGATTTCCTATCAACCTTCATCTGATACGCCTTGTGCCTTAGCCTCTGGCGCACTGAACGGAAGCGAACGTAAGCACAAACCAGTAAGAATAGCGTTCACATCCGAACGGAACAACACGATGAGGGGGGGGGGGGTTAGGCACACCTGAATCTTAGAAGCCGGGATCTTATACCGAACACGAGATCAAACAATAAAGTCCCCACCTTGTTGAAACTATTTGCTTCCTTGTTGGGACCCAAAAAATATAGCTTCTGATTGGGAGCCGCGATCCTTACCCCTGGATTGGCGAGAATGAACACATCTTCGTTACTGTGTATTCCCATACATTAAACAAGAAAATGTCTGATTCACTGTAGCAGTCTTTTGATCTTCGTGTTTTGAAATAGCGCGTTCGTCGGAAGACATACCACATTGTGTTACGAGATACGCTATCAAGGTGTTCACGGAGAACAAAAAATGTCTTGAACATTCGCCAATTGATAATGCAAAATTTATCAATTCTGAACATATACACCCCATGTCATCTCCCGTTTCATCCATACCTGAATTCTGTCTTTATTTGTTTCAGCTTAACTGATATGAAGAATGATAGGAAAGCCTGCAGTATATGCGGTCTAGTACGGTAAAACTGAGACAAGTGAATCTGCTGAGCATGCGTACACATAAATAAAACTCACCGATTGCATAATCCGATACGGACCACGATCACTTCCTTCACGAGTGCATTCAAGGAACAGGTTCACTTGTTCTGCTACTTTGCTGTTCTTGTCTTTCAGCAGTCTGTTCAGGCGATGTGGTCATTGGTGAGTGATTAAGAGACAGCGGAAGTTGGGTGAATGTTGTACAACAGGCCCGGGCAAAGAATTCAAGGGTAGAAGCGTAGAGGATAAGATTAGTTTCGGACAATGATTTCGTGACGCAAGTAGGTCAATATTTGACTATCGTGGATTATGGTGATGGTGAGACGTACGATGCATGACGTCAGAACGGCTTCTGTGGAGTGCAATGTTTGCTTGGGTAGGTAGCTCTTGAAAGCAGGTAAGGGGTGCTCAGATTATGGCCTGACAAGATGAAGGTCAAACCCTGACCAAGGANTAGGGCTACCGATTTGGGACTTCGGGACCCGCCTAATATATAAACAGAAATCCTGCGTGTAATGGCTGAGTGAAACCAACAGTAGCGGTCAAGCATCTATTCCCTGTCGATGCACATTCAGTTCACCCACATTCTCAATAGTAGTCTACAATTTCGCTTACCAAGGGTCACAAGTGGAGTATAGCGTATGAAAATAAGAAATAACCGGCAAGTCTGTTTTTATTCTTGTTGTCTATGGCTAATACAGTTTCGCAAAATTGGGGTTGCTAAAAATCTCGGCGAGTGTGTTTCTGATCAAAGAGAACTACTGAACAAGCCTCACCCTCATCGATTTAGGAATACACTGTTTTTGTACTCACACCTATTAGCCTAGTTGGTAAGCTTCGACGTTCACCGATTTCCCGAAATAAAAATAGCTTTTCACACAGGTTATTAAACTGATATACTGCTTTAATCAGAAGTAAGTCCTTGCATGACATTTCCGAAAGAACTGTATCGAAAAGCAATTTTAAGACTCACTTATGTACAAAGTAGCGTATATGTCGCCCCGAACCATGATGCACACGCTCCGGTTGATCTAGTGAACGTGGAACGGCTGTACGCTTCAAGAGACCATGGGAGTTGGGAGCGGGGTCCCCGTGACCACAACCAGAGTCATCCGAACTGGATGAATAGGAGGAAGGAGAACCGGGTGGAGTGGTGGTAGCCAAAGTATCGTTCAGTTCAGGCGACGGATTGATCTCGACAGGTTCAATTGAGTCTAACCTGGATCGTTGGTTGATCGAGGTGGTTCTGTTTCGGGCCGTGGTCATGATTGGTTTGCCTTGGAATTTTGCAATTCGATCCGCAACAGATCCCAGTTCCTCTTGGTGGGGCGGGCGTGACGGGGAATGACTATCTGTGCTACGCTGACTTCGACGCAAGTGATGCGGTACGACCTGTGCGTCTGTTTTGAAAATGCAACAGAAAGGACCGAAATAGTACATGGAACATCAAAAGGTTGATTTTATTGAGAACAAATGCAATCAGTTTTATGCTAGTTTTGGAATTTTCCCCCAGTCACCAGTGCAAAGGGAATAGGGAAGTAATAGATTTAAAAATGATAACCCTCCGAAAAGTAAACTGAGAAAAAGGCTAGTTTAGGTCGATGATATAAAGAACAAATGAATGGTGAATGAAAAGCTTGTCAGACTGTTCGAATAAGTTTTGCTTTTGTCTAGTCTAATGAGCAATGCGAATTCACTGACCTTACTGGAGCTGGACTCCGGGACCTTATAATATACCATCAACTTGATATTCGAGCAGCTGATCAAAGTGTTGCATCTCATCCATAACACTCAGTAAGGTTCACAAACTTTTAAGTTCATATTCGGATCCAAAGATTTCAGAATGCTCGGAGGTGAGTGTCTCGGGTTGCGGCTGGTCACCTCTCCCTTGTACCCCGAGAAATGCTCCCATACGACCAAGCGTCTGAAATGACTTCTCCTGAGGAAGTCCTTATCACTGCCTTCCCATGGTGGATGTTTTCCCACCTAGGGGAGAGAACGAAAAGTCAGTATCCGGGTCGATAACCAGGTCAGTGAACCCCTGGCAGTTCATCTAGGGAAGATGGATAAAAACCCCGATTGTAAGCTAACCAAGATGAGGCGTACGAACCATGCACACATCTTTCCTGGGCGTGGTAGTGGTCACCGGCTCGATTGGGCATCGAGGTGTGTTGGGCATCTTGGACATTTGATCTCATTCGCATGATTCGACGAACTGGACATCGGCCCCCAATGGATTGTGGTTTCTATACGCCCCCGCTGTCTTGTGGGTTAGGCTTTGGCCAACCGAAGGATCCAATTGCGTATTCCCTAAGAAAATCCACCTACTTTGGATTGGGCAACTTGAATATCTCGCCGACGAGCAAATAATGGGCATGTTTCTTTTATAAAGATAATTGTACCGTGATTTGTTTGGCATACAGTCTGAACTCAGACGTGTATGAAAATAATAATAATACTTTCACGTTCTTCTTGGCTCTTCAGAAGAAGACCGCAGCTGAAACTCAGAACACCTAATGTCAACACAAGGTGATAAGAAATCAAAGTGTCGATCCACAAATTAAGCACAGGACATTTCCTAGAGATTATGATGTTGTTAAAACTATTATTCCCTTTACTGATTGCAAATAAACGTTATTGCATTTTAGTTGGCTTTGTTCGATTCCCGCACAACAGAAAGCTGGACATTTTGTGACAAACACTCGTGAACTATCGCAAGCATAAAGCTTAACTTGATCCACTTCAATCTGACTTTGGGGATGACAGAAATGGTAATAGAAGTGCAATGAGAAAAGCTCATGTCGAAAAATTCGTAAAACATATCTGATTTGTTGCTGAGACCATCACAAAATAATACCTTTATACCCCTCCCCCATCCGCGCACACAATAAACTGCAACAGTATTCACCTGAATTATTTACCCTACTTTTAGGCTACAATTCGAATAACAAGTAAGTTTCTCGAATAAAAGAATAAACTTGACACCAGCCGTAATTTACGCAGATGAATAGCTCTCATTGTAGGACGATGTGCAATTTAACTGGTTTCGGGGCTGTCCATAGTGTCCGCAGTGCATAGAGAGTGAAGTGGTTCCGAGTGTTACCGCTGTTTTTGTACGCATGTAATACATGTGTAATACAACCGCACTGCAGGCAACTTATCACTCCACAACTCACTGTGCACCGTGTCAGAACACGAACCCGGATTGCGCGCGCGAATGCGTAAATAGATTACGGGTGATTTGTACCCGGGGCTACAGGGACTATAGTTACATACAGATCAAAGTGGTTAGGTCAGTTCAAATCACTGTGACTATTCCCAAAATACCCGGAACAGCAGGGTGCAGTGAATCGGGATTAGGGTGTGTGAAGCAATCGCCGCTATTCTGACTACGTGTACTGGTGTAATGGCTGATTTTGCCTTTATCCGGGTCTGTGCAGAAGAGCTGCGAAGAACTCGAAAATAGTCAAAGGGATTGGGCAAATCTGATCATTGAAGAAGTTTGAATACTGACGGAATGGTTGGTTTTTATATCCTCCATGGAATCTGCTGATTGAGGTTTCTTTGAACAGTCGCCTTTTTATTACGTGTTATTGTGATGAACAATAAGTAGAACAAGACTTGTAAATTCAAAAAGCAACAGTTTTGTAATGAAATTAGGAGTCCGTATCCCTAGCATATGGAATGGCAAATCACGTAAATCCTAGTAGGATGATTGGAATTCATTGAATCAATTGTCTGTCTCCTTTCTCCTCCGCCGTCTCCAACGACGACAACGAAAATAGCTAGATATATCCGACAGCACAGCCAAATTAGGTTCAGACAGATTTGTATTGCATACTGGCTAGAAACGATGTGGAAGTAGCAGCGGGTTATTTGACACTGTCGAACGGAACAAATCTATGCGTGTTCACACCCGATTGTGGACTGGATCAAAATGACCCGATGTCGGAAATTGACGATGGTGTTGATCAATCAAGTGGTTGATCTCGCTGTCACTGGCCTTACCGGTCGGCGGCTCACACCCTGTCCTTATCCCCGAAACGTGTTAGTCAGGGCCTGTGTGCGATTGTTCGACTCGGGAAGATAACTATCCAATTTGAACATAAGGTAGTCCGAAAAGGACCAATTTCACAACCGAACAGTAAACCTTCTGTGAGCGCATTGCTTATCGTTTCTACTATTTATCTCCACTTGCGTAGTTAAAAGGCTGTATGACTGATTTCAGCTTCAGCTGATAGTTTGTAGATGGATTTGAAAAAGTCTTTACTTCCCTTTTCTATTTATTGAATACAGAAATGTTCAAATGATTTGGACATGTGTCAGGTCCATTCTTACTGCTGTGTTGCGGTCGAAATGGAGAGCAGTGATTGTGATAAACTAACTCATTGTACGCATGACTGCATGAAGATTCCCACGTTGAGCGGCAGTACGAATTGAGAAGTACAATCTGGTACATACCGTAAATTGCACTAATTGACTTGTACAATGGGTGTGTAACGATACTTAGTTCTAAAGTGATGTGTGTTCGGAACTGGTAACCATAACGGACTTTTAAACGAGAAAAAATAGTGCTAAATCAAGCCATGAAGGAAAAACCAAGCGAGCTTAAACGAATTTGAGGGCGTAAAAGTGATCTTCAACCAGGCGGTCAGCGGCAGTCAGTCAGTTAGTCAGATTATAGGTCAGTAAATGAATGTATCAACTTCTTTATTGGCGGCCAAGTGCGGTAGATGCAGGTCTCATTTGAACTAACACTTACAAACGTAGCTACTCGGCGTCCCTCTCATAGGATCTGCAGGTTCTGGTTCAACGGTAGCAGCTTTCTTATTGTTGCCTGAATCCATTGGACTAGATGGGGTCGTCTCCTGGCCAACAAATGCTTCGTCATAGACACCAAATGAATCAGAGTGCTCTAACTGGAATCTTGAATGTTCCACTTGGGCATTTTCTTGGTCGCGCTCTTCCGGAGACGATTTGCTCGCAGGACAGTTGACGATTGCATATGGCTAGTGAAAAAACCGGGGCAGGCGGGCGGGGGGGGGAGAGAAGGCAAATAATATTGCGAAATTGTGTTTAAAATATTTTCATGGAACTGCACCCCAGATTAATGATCATTTGATAAAAATAAAAACCGTGTGAACGGTATTATGAAAACTGTAACACTGACTGACAAGATTGCCGAAAGCATCGTCCTAAATGCTGTCCAAATACAATACAAAATTCCATTAGAGGAAAGTTTACCTTCTGCCTTTTTCAGGGATCTATTGTTGCTACAGTCTTCGGCATTAAATTGCATCGGCATTTATCCGTGACGCTAACCAAACTATGCACAGGAAATGGCCGCAGGAAAGTAAAACTAACTATTTTTAAGTCACTCAAGAAGGCACGGGAGTTTCAACATTGTCAGATGCGTTCTGCTGATTTTTACAAAAAGTGCAAGTTATGTTCTTATTCCACGTTGGGTCCTGATCCCTCCTTGATTTGTGCTGCCAATTTTTTGTAAATAATACGTTTGGACAATATTCTTGTTTGTGGCGCAAGTTCACGAGGTTATATTTACCAACAGAAAAAAGTGCTTATATTTATTGTAGCTTTCTATGTAACAAAAACTAAAGCGAGGTTCTCCTTGAAATCAAAGGCCAATCGAAGCAAGTGGTCTGTTTCAAATCAAAATCAACATCAGCGCCCAACCAATCGGCAAAATTGCATGATGGTCCAGCCAATGGGCTTGACTGATAATGCCACGCAAAAACTAACGTTCCATCAATCAATCATGCAATCATAATGGGTTCTCAGACTGGTTTCCAGAGACGCATGGAGAAGTATGCTGTAATCAAATTATTTGCCAGATTTTTCCCCTGGGTAATTTTCGATAAGCTTTTGAACGAGATGAGTTCTTTTATTAAAGAAGAGGAGCACAATAGAAAACCCTGTTTATCTAGTCCTGCTCCACAGACAATAAAAATTTATGGCTAAAGAAATTTTCAACCGCAACCTAGAGTAATCTGGGATTTTTGTCGTTTTTCGAACAGATGAAGCGGTAAGGTGTAGTATGCAATGATCACGAAATACGAACCACGAAATACGAATCACGCATTAGAAACCACGGATGCCAAGTAAACACTGGATCATACTGGCACTTGCACGACAGTATCCCACGTGACCGAGATGCGAGGAAAAGGCCACAGGAGTAGCAGTTCGTTTATTAAAAGAAATTAGGGGGATTAAATAATATGTACAAAACAAGCTCATTGGTCATCCAGGCCTCTGCCAATCGCGTTTTAGTATTTCTGGTGTTGTTCAGCTTCTATCTGGGCCGCACGGTTTCTAATTAGCTGGTACAACCAGCCTGTGATATGTAGTCCAGAAGCTGTGACGCTCACGCGCTTTGCTGACCCCACCCCTGAAGTTTGATTGATCACAGTTGTCCGAAAACTGTAACGTATCGATCCAGGGCATGCATCATCTCGCAAACTAGGACCACCGCATAAGGGTACAGGTGTTTGGACCCGATTTAGTCTCATGAGCAATGCGAATCCATCAACCTGACTAAAGATCGTACCCGGGATAGCACAGTTGGAACCAAGGCCTAATACCCAATAGATCACAGGTAGGTGATCGGACTGTTTTTAATTTTTCTTACACACGATATAGCCAAACCCATCTTTGTGAGCTTATTGCAGGCATCACCTCTCGCGTATTTCAGCACAACCCTCTGGGGTTATTACTCGGTTGGACAAATTTCGAACCTGACTTCTTGATACAGGAGAGCAGTGGAGGATTTGATTTGCTTTCGTCGTGTACAGAGCACATTCATTGTGAACAAAAGGTTAGGCAGCGTTGTAGAGCTGTCTCAACCTGATTGGGTCTTATTTTTCGTGCAAATCCAAAGGATGAAGGAGAAACAGATCACAAGCCATCCAACGACTTGTAACCATAGATTTTATTACTTCAATTAATCTGATTGAGATTTTTATGCCATGTGACACGTGTCATTCAAGTTAATCAGTTATACGCGCGAAACAGTTCAGCAGTCAGTCAGGGAACGCATCAGTCAATGCAATACACCTACTCTGACTTCCGTTGTCCTTACGGCTTCAGTTTCATCTCCATTGATTGTGTTTGTCTTTTGTCCACGTGATCTCCTTCGACGTTGTGGTAGAGGGGGTGGAGCGGCTTCATCACCGGACAGACACTCTTTCTCGACGCGATCCACGGGATTTGATTGTATCCACAGGTGTAGAAGCTTTTGAAATTCCCCACGACCGGCGTTACCCGAATCGCTCAAAGCGGAAAGACGTTCACTGAGGAGACGATGTTCAAGCATAGATAATGTGCGTCGGCGCAGTAGAGAATCTCTCGTCCTATTTGCACTTCCATTACCAATCACTGAGCCGGCCAGCGGGCGAGTTAGATTGATCAAATCCGATAAATACAGGCCCATGGGTGCTGTGTCCCATGGAGGGCAAAAGACTGTGCTGGCTCGACTACTTTGTGAAGGGGAAAGGTTGGACACCTCTGATATTTGGTGGTTCAGTTGCTGGTGGGGTCGATCATTTGGAGGCTCGCACCCATCCTCGTCGGGTGGAGGCGGACCAGGAGGTGGTGGTGGAGGTTCCCAATCGAAAAATATCCGCGAATCCTCAGGGGAATTCACCGGTGGATTTGTTAGTGCGGTTTTGGGGGCAGCAAGCAATGTGAGAATTGGAGTGGCTTGTGTTGTTCGCGGATCTAGAGGACAGGAAATGGGGACAGAGCATTATTCAAACGGATATAAAGAAAGAAAGAATTCTTTAATCCACTCTCCTACCAAATAGAAAAGGAATACAGCTTTTGTCGGGATATCTCTAATTGGAGTTCGCATCAAATCAGACTGCTGAATTCAACTATGTATATCAAGTCAGTTGGGATTCGGGATGGAAATCACAAGCTTTTGTTCGAGCCTGTCAACTAACAAAGCACTACGCTGCATGAAGTAAAAGACAAGAGGATACGCGGGAAAATTGAGGAAGTATTCAGATGCCTATATCCATCTGGCAACTGATTTTAGAGCAGTTATGTTTATTCTACGCTCATTTGGTATCCATAATTGTATCACGCTACTGAGCTAAGCTTTACATTGTTCCATCCGAATTTATCAGGAAAAGGGGGAGTGAGATTACACATCACATTTTCTCAGCCGCGTTCACCACAGTCAAAGATCAAACAAAGATTTATTAAGGGAATAACTTACAAGCTCATGCTTTTCTCGTCCCATGGGTTCGTGCTGTGATCAAAAGACAGTAATACATACAATTCCTTGTGTAAAATTTCACATGATATGAGATTCTTCCACTAATGCACGCAGCTTTACTTATGCTGGAATGTAGAATGTGCTAATGTTTCCTCGAGTCTTAATTTGGAAGATTCAGTGCTTCGTTCACAAACAATTTGGGGTGGGGAAGAGTTCCAGATCGAACATAATCTGATTGCGAATGACTGAAATCGGCATGCCAATCGGCATTTTGAGACCACTAGTTTGAACGGATGTCCTCCAAGGTGAACGTTTTGGAGTTATTTTAGCAGCGAGCGACACGGATGTCTTATGTTTTGCATTATTTGGTATACCACAGTCATATCTCCTCTGATGCGCCGGTTGTGATTGAAATATAACCTCAGTGACTTCAATCTCTCTGTGTATGAATAACAATCCAACCCCCTAACCATTTTGGTGGCCATCCTTTGTGGACGCTGCAGCGCTTTGTAATCACGTTGTAGCCATGGCTTCCATGCCTGGATGGCGTACTCTGTGAGTGGGCGAATGTATGCTGATAGAGAACGGGAGGAAGGCGCTGAATCAAACCGGCCAAAGCCCCGCTTAAACAAACCGACATTTACAGCTTCTTTGGACACCCTGGTGCAGTTTAGTGAGAATCTTAAGTTTTCTTGGATAATAATGCCCAGGCCCTTCTAATTTGAGGGGTGTGGCAGTTGTTCATTTCCGAAGAAATACGAAAATCGCCCTATGTGTCGTAGAGACAGAACCGTTCATTTTAGCACAATCAATTTGACATTGTTCAAAAGAGACCAGAGATGAGCTGCTTCCAGTGTTTCGTGGATTGCCAGCGAGCCTGCTGGTTGCGTTACTGTATTCCCTTACTGTTTTCGATCCTGCTGCCACTTACTCCACTGTGGAGCTTTTCAAAATAACACCAATACTAATGTTTATAATAATAATAATGAAAATAATATGAAATATGATTTCTTTTCTATTTCCATTTGGTTCAGATTTGAAAGAAATTTGTCTGATTAATATGTTTGAAGGGGGTCATGATTGCCGAACGGTTATCAAAGGACGGTTTGGAAAGTCAGACAACGCTTGTGGAGTTCTAACTCACAAACCGAAAAGCGTTGGGTGATTGACCTATACCACATGACCATCACCGATCTGGATTAGATTTGCTCGAGGATAAAGAATCACCCGGATTGGTAGGAAGAACGGGAATAGCTCACTTCAATCTCGTCTAAAGAGAATTCTGTGACTGCAGTTTTTCAATGAGAATGCTTCGTAGATCGCTGTTAGAGGCCCATATTCTCGTCCAGAGAGATTGTCAACCGTATTCCGTCTCTGAACTATAAGCTGAAAATCATTGTCCGCTTATCGTGCACTTATTTGTTGTGGATGTTTACTATTCCTTTCTTCCCCGGGTCAAAGGTAACAGTACAACAGGCACCGAGTGGGATACATTGGAACGTTTGCTGCATCATTAGTTTGAGTGTTCTTGCGAATGTGACCTACATTACAGTTTCAGTAAATGCCACAATTCAGCCTGGATTAAGCCAATTTCAGGCCATATCATTGTTAATCAAACGTGATCTTAATCGCCGAAGTCAAATCATTTGATCATATAAAAGGGGCGACCTTCAAGGGCGTGTGTAGGCAAGTAATTTGATCACACCGATGTAAAGAACCGCCCTAATAATCTCTTACAGATTCCATCATTTCAATTATTTATTAGATATCATTCTTTCAGTCACTATGTCATTCACAAGTGCGCCTTTGTATTAAAAATCTCTGTTCTACATCCTGCAGGAAACCCTTCACCTCATCACAGTTAACCTCGTTTAAAAAGAAGGATGAAAATGTTTTTGATATACGTTAGATGACAGCTGATGTTCAACGTTCAACCAGGACGGGTCTGTATAAACACTGCTAAGGTAATTAATCATCGACCGAAACCGATTCCATGATCATTTTGTCCGCGAACGAATTTATGGTGCGTGATGGGCCACGGAGGATTCTTTACCGGGAAAATATTTCCTGAATTAAATGAAAAGAAATCTACCTTAGGAGTTAGCGTCTTGCTATTTTATGACATTTATCATGTTTAACCGGTGGTTTGTTAACAAAATGATTCAAGAAGATCAGTTCTTTCACTAGTTTCTTTCAGACTTCAGAAAAGGCTTCTTACAAGTTCACTTGATTTAGTTGCCAACTTATATAGCCCGGACCTGAATGTGAACCAAAATTAAATTTGTTTTAAAGCTAGAAGTCAACGGACCACCTTTACGAAAACACATTAAAAACCCAGTTGGTGAACTTCATGAAGAATAGACGCGAGAAGAGTAATAAGAATAACAATAGATCTACAAATACTTGTATATACAGACCTGGAGTCTTGAATGTCATCAGATTAACTTTGTTGTAAGTAAATTTGGTTTTGTTCTTCCTCTTCAGTTGAGAATTGTTCTTGGCTTAAGCAAGCGGGGGGGGGGGTNTAGGGTACAGATAGCGTATCGAATTAGTTTGAGCAATCCTATTCACTCAATTAAGGCCAAACAAGAGCCTCGCTACTGCTCGTTCTGTAATAGACTTATGTATTTCAGTTCTTCTGTATCTATGCTGCTATTTTCGGGAACACAAAGGATTAACCGGGAACCGGGTTTCGGCTGTTCCTTTTTGACGCGTGTAACAGATATATCGATCGTTGCCCCCCTCCCGGTAAATTCACATGAGTTATGAGAACCACAAAGAAATTTAGCTATTATTTACAAAGTTTTATCTATTTTCCTCAGTTGCATGCCAAAACAGGCCTGGTCACTGCCTCACAATCTTAATTGTGGAAAGTTACAAACGGATTAGATCGGCCATAGAACATGAATGATTTCGGATCTGTTTTAGGTCAGCATTGATTGGGAAGAATGACTCACATCGGATTATACGAATAACAGGGACTAAGATTCCGAAACCAAATCTCCATATCCGTTTTGTATGTACTTTCAACGATTTAAAGTTGGAACACGTAATCACTTGAAGACCGAACAGGTTAGTGACTAGTTTTGTTGACAGAACTGTTACCCCCCCCCTCTATTCGGAGGGATGTATTGTAAAAGTTTCAGTCCCATTTGCAAAGTGTACTGTTGTTGAGATCTGTGAACCATTGGCTAAAATCACTCAGAGGCACGACTTTCGAGAATATACCGTTAGAAGACATTCGGAATGAACTCACAGACACTTGTGAGTAGTTGTGGAAAGCGGGGGGAAGATGGTACTTATTGGCACTAACGAATTCTTCAGACTTCATCTTGAAGAACGATCCTTAGTAGGATTAACTAGGGTAAAATTGCCCGAACCCACATAGAAGCGTCAACTGGGAGAGGGTCTCGAGTACAGCTAACAGAGAGTCAACTGTGTCTCCTTCGTTGAATTAAATGAATTGACTAATTATTGTTGAAGACAATTTTTGAACAAACTTGAAGTTGTTAGTTCTACATAGTCGGCACAGCGGTAAAACACACAAACCTTCCACACCGGGGGGGGNGGGGGGGGGGGGAGGGTGTCCAAAGTTAAAATCTCGAACAGGATGGGGTGTTTAGATCATGAATAAGCTCTAACAAGGGCGAAACTCAAAACCAGTGCTTCCCGAGTTCGCAGTTGGCTATATGAAATGAGGACTGCTCGTCAATATGAAGCATGAAGGAGAGTCAAGCCGAGTCGATGGGACGTGCTAACAAAAATCGTCAGTGAAGCACAAAAACAAACAATTAAATCTGATTAGGAGATTGTTGTCAACCCGAATGGGTTAACAATGATCTAAGTTGCCACGATCATTTGTCTGAACACGAAGACGTGAAACACACAAATACAAGGGGAGAGACATGAGTAATATTTTTTCCTACGCATATCACAGATAAATCAGAGTGTACCAAAATGAACGTAATCCAACAATTTTTCTTCTAAACAGTGCTCCGTATGAAATGGAAAACAAAACTGTCCCTTTAAAACTGTATCAAATTTTCTAATAATCAGGCACTCAGTTTATCAGTGGTCAAGTGAGCAATTGCAAGACTTGAGTTCAACTAACCTTTTGCAGCTTGTTCCGATCCGGCTCGTTCATTCACGCTTCTTTCTTTACTATTACCTCCTGTGAAATCGATTCGGTTCCTTGCAGATCGATTCGAATTATGCTTTGGTCCTACTGTGGGACTGATCAGATTAGATGAATCATCAGAGGCCAGTTGCGAGGAGGTTCGATCACGTGACACCGTGGATTGAGGTCTTGGATCGAAACCCGGATGAGTCGGTCGACTGAAATCCACGTCTTTCGATTCACGGGTACAAGGACGAGGAACCTTGGATAGTTTGGATACCTCACCATCTTTCTGAACCTGGAGAGAGAATAGCGACAGACAGGGGTGTACAGAAACTCACAGTAAAGTAAGGTTCTTACAACACCTTGATAAAGAAGATTCCACAAAATAATTGCAACCAACTTATTTATTCAACCGTTAACCCGACGAATTTCGCAGTTATTTAAATCAATATTTCAAATATAAGAACAAAAATTTGATATTACGTTCTCTAATTGAAATTTGACTAATTTCCGCTGATATGAATAGATGGTTTCCTAGGGAGATGTATAAATGTGAAATTAGCTCATATGAACTCTCCTTCCTGAAACAGGTATAATTATGAAAACACTGTAGCGAACAAAATTGTGAAAGTAGTGTGATGGTCCGCTGTGATGAACACGATTGTTTGATCATGATCTTGAGACACGTGGTGTGAAAATGAAAGGGCAGAGTTTTTTGTTGTGTCGTTTGGATGTGTTCGATAGATTGAATTAAGATATAATTCTTCAAGTATGTGCAACAAAAGTCAGTATTTGAAACCGGCAAGTTTTTGCAATGATATGGGATATCCAATTGTCCTCGTGTTACGTAATAACCGGTCTTCCTCAGTCTTTGGTTGCCAACCTGCCTGATATTAAATTGCACATTCAGTTAAAATAAAGCCAAGGAAATAAAAAACCCATCAGTTGATTATAGCAAAGAATCAGGGAGCACAAATCAGCTTGGTTGAGTGCCAGAACAAGGAAGGTAAATGCAAGTACAGTGGTAGATCAGGTTGCAAAACAGTCCATCACATGGAAGAAGAGGCGTTTAAAGGCTCGCAAACTCATGGAAAGCTGTTCGTCAACTGAACCTTGCTAAACATTTGAGGCCGTGGTGATTTACCTACTCAAAACCGCTCCTTTGATCTCAAAAGTGATCTGTTCAATCACTTTTCTTACCCTGGGCTCGACCTGACAACCGATCGAGATGATCATAATCGTTGTTGCCAAGACCCAGGGACGCGAATCGCAAATGGAGCAGTTCACTCAATCTTTTGGCTGTCACTGTTTACAAGGCACACAACAACAACGACAACGACCAAACGACTCCGTCTCTTCATTTTCAAACCACATATCACAACATCACACCAAAACAATCATATTCATCACCATTAGACCGTTACACTTGTGACATTTACAAATTCTTTGAAAAACCGTAATAACCCGATGGACAAATTATGGAAAACCACGCTTCATTTACTACCATGTTAAGATGGCAGTATTCAGTGGATTATCCTTATTGGTATTATCAATGAAACTATAGACAATACCAAACGTTTTATTTACTAATTCCGGTAATTCGAGAATAACATGGACACATTGAACCAAAACATCTTTCAGCGGATACTCCATGCAAGAAACTGTTCTATTTCAAGTGACTGAAAAGAAAACGCAATTAGTCGACCACGTTTACGATGACCAATCTCACGGATTTGCCGACAGCCACCCTAATCTATCTCAGCCTACAACTAGAACATAAAGATTTTTCAATAAATATTTATATATATCTAAATATATATTTCTGGAAGGATTAGGGATGGAATTCCAAGTTCGTCTCTCTCACTCTCTCTATTTTGCGGTGCTACTTAATCCGCCAGAAGACCTATTAGAATCGAATTATCCTGAACCAATCCTACTAGAAAGAAAATCCGAACCCCGTTTACGTCAAATCAGTTCATGGATCAAGAATTATTCGGTCAATGACGCAAAATTGCAATCTTCAGAATCACTACAATTCGCCTGTTACGGACCCACTAAAACTCAGCATATAGGCCATTGATTACATCATAAAATGCTACGTGGATTGCAGTTGATAAAGCCAGAAACATTCAAAAGAAAATACGTAATTAAGTTATCTTCCAATTATTCTCATACCAGATTCACTAAGAGGCTGTACATTGTTCTTTGAGGCTTTCTTCACACACAAAAAATGCTAGACCCACCTGCATTCAACACGGATCACGTGAGCTCTAAACAACCTGGAAACGCAAGGNGCAAGGAGATTAACCGTTACTATTGTCTTCATTGGAATTACTGTCTGAATTGTCATAGCTGATCTCGTGATCGGTGCTGACCTTCGCAATTTACTTAGGCTGTCAACGACTGAGCGACGGCATGCGCGGTATGCTGAGCGCAAAGATGGTATCACATTGGTCGGTAACCGGTAAGATATTCATCGTATCATGTCATGTGAATAAACGCATGCATTTTGTCACCAACTGAACGAAAAAGTTTGACGAGGACCATCAATCAGGTAAATATAATTACTACAAGCTCAGCCTTATTCGAGCTGTCATGATCCCTCCAGTCACAACGATTGAATATTTACACAAGTCCTTCTTTACTACCCAAAGTAATTTTATTCATATCAAAAATATGAATTTTTTTAATTTGAGAAACTTCATATTAAGAATTTTGTCCACGTGGAGAAGAACGGAAAAAAGTGGAAGAGAATTGCATTCACAGACCAACCGTGCGCTGACACTCAACTAATTTATTTCGCTGGAACTGAAGTGGCCCGGGTCAATTGGTGCAAGGTCCGAGTTCCCTTTTACTGCCGTCAACCGGCTTCGGGGGTGGAGAATTGCGCAGCCCTTCGGCTCGATACTACACTCAACCTCTATTGGGTTTAACCACGGTTTGAAAATTCGAGTTATAGGGATATTGGTTACCGAAACGGATCAGCTATTAATCGGAACCATGGGATTTACTTTCCCTCTCTTTCTCTCTCGCTTTCTTGCACACTGTGGTGTGAAACAAATGGTCCGTTGTATGATGCAATGAGTGAAAGAAATTTTCGTTGGTCGTAAATCAGAGATAGAGTTCCCGTCGCTGCCCGCATCGGTTGTAAATAGAACGAAATAAATCTAACTTGGTCCAAGCAAAATCATTCACTGCCTTTGGTGGTTGAATAAGCTCTCGGAAAATCGATTTAGGACTCTCAGTTTTGAGGCCTACATTGTTATCTGTTTTGTTTTACTGTTGTTGATGGTTTTTATGGAATGCTATTCCTCTGTCCAACAATGGTGTGTATTGCCCGTTTGAAACGGCTGGGGTTACACACAAATGTCTGTTTTCACTGTAGCAACACCTAAATCATAAATTTACTTGTGAACCAAGGACACGTCAGCTTGGCCAATTTCGCGCGTGCCCTTCGTCCCCACCATATTCAGATGTCAAATGTCACATTTTTTCGTTGTTTTCAAGGCTGGAATCTTGTACAGGGCAGCGGAGGCAATCCGGCTAACTTACTAATCTATCGAACTGTTATCGCAACGTGTCATTTAAAATCATAGGTTCAAAAGTTTTTCATGGTCTTACTTTTTTCATTTGGTGGGTTTTCTATCAAAAAAAGAAAGAATTAACAGCCGAAATGTTTCCTTTATGTGTTATGGTTCCAACCCATGCACGGTAGTCAACCATAAACGGTAGAGAGTTGACCAACGCAAAAGCGCATCTGTCATCTTGAGGTATTTTGATTGATTACCAATTCCAGTTATAGGGCTTAGATCCTAGTTGCCATAACCAAAACATGAATGAATTTGCCCCCGTGCACTGTCCGTTACATGACAACCTGTTCTAAGTAGTTAAATGAAACTGAATGGCAAGGCTCAAACTCACCGCATTCTTCACGATTATTCCCGTACCATGGTGTCCATTCTCTCTCCAGTCAAGTAGATCCCCTAAAAATATCCCATGTCGACGTCGGGGTTCGATATCGTCTACCGCGTGAACAGCTTTCGAACATATGGGGTTGGTAGCTATCCGATCCCTATCACGTTCGGTCAAGGCTCGTCGCAACCGTGGTCGAACCTCTCCCGCGGGCGAGGTCTGATTCGATTCATCCAGTGCGTTTGACGACCACGGGTAACCGGCTTTTTTACGTGAACCAGACATTGAGGTCAGCGGTATACGACCGAGACCGGGTTTGATCGAGCCGGAATCGCACAAAAGTTCGTAGTCGTCACTCGAATAGGTGGCCGCTTCCATCACAANCACACGTCCCACAGTTTTCGGAGCCGGAAGCTCGATCAGCTGGCCGGCTGTGGCGGCTTTCTGTGATCCCGGCAGACTATATAGATCCGTGAGGATGAAAACAGAAGTGGTGAAATACAGATGAAACGATCAGCCACCACAATAGATTCCCAGGATCACAGGATCCACAAATACTCTCTCCCTCTTTGTGATGTTAGTTGCATTGCTAGTTTCGAAATCCAATCAGTCAGTGTAAAGCTACCAAGTCAATTGATTACAATCCTAGTGAATACCGTAGGCCCTAAACTCTTCATAAATAACAACAACAATGACAATTGGTTGCACTGTACCCGGTCATGTGTACGCATTGCAAGACGACCTCAATGCGTGTGTGTATGTGTATGTGTATGGGTGCTTGCGCGCGTGTGTGTGTGTGTCTGATTATGAGTGGGTGCGGCCGCACGCACAACTGCTGGATTGGTTTCGCATGACCATATTGATCGACTGCACAAGTGGAGTAGAGCAAAGCGTACTGATAGTAAACCAACCTATCAGCGCGTTGGTAGCTTTATTGTCACATGACCGGATGCGTATGAAGCGGAAGAGTGTAAGTGAACGAGCGACGGACCTACGAAACGCAAACCCGATTGGGGCCTGAAGCACACGCAAATCAGCTGTGAACAAATGAGGAACCAGAAGCAAAAAAAAGTAGCTTCCGAGGATTGCTTTTCGTGAAATTATGATGTTCATCAGAGGATATCGTTTAAAATGAGACACTTTGGCAGTACCTTTGAAAAGTGAAGAGGAGCAGTGAAATGATGATTATTATTTGAACGATTACATTCGATCAAAAGTTCAAGTTATAGCCTGATGTTATTTGTTGCATGTACAGACGCAGTTAATGGATACCAAGGGTATGCCATGCTCATTGATGCTTATTTTCATGAATGGTTCGTCGTATATTTCGCCATTGGGGTTTCACTAATCACATCAACATTATCATAATGACTGTCTTGAATTGCAAGCAGCACATGATAAAATGGAACCGTACTGAAATGCTATCGGCATTGAAGCAATCTTATGGTGCAAGGAGGCAGTGCTCTCTCATATCTTGAAGTGTTCGAGCAATGCCATTCGATTACCCCTCACTCCTTGTGTCTGAGATTAATCCTGTTCTGCTCTGCTCTGATCTTCCTATTGCACGAAAAGCCTGAAATATTGATATCAAATTCAATCTGGAAAGTGGCCATCGCTTCGAATTGTATGTTTTAATCCTATCAGTTAAAACTGTCCGCAAATCATATCTCCCCGACAAAATCAAATCAGATTGAAATTTCGACGAACCCCGCACCAGTTGCTCCCCACCTTAATCGCAAACGTTCACAAAGTTTCTTCCACCAGTTGCAACCCCATATGTATTATATGCAACGCTCTACAAGGCATTAATTCGTGGTCCACGGAAAACTGAACCCTCGGCTGCATAAGTTCAGTTCAGTTTTTACAACCATTAACCAGGCACTTTCGTGCGCCGGTTTTATTTGCTGTCTTTTGGTGCCACATTTAGATAAATGAACAGAATGAAGATTTGAATGTTGAAAGCAAATTCAAGCGGAACATGGAGAATTCATATAGAATAGTGATAGAGGAATAGTGAGTGGATGCACGAACGCCACTGTTTGCGACAACTAGCCATATCACTCAGTGTCTATAACCATTGGTTACGATCATCCCGAGGTCCCCAGCCAGGGAGCCTAACAGGACCTATGTGACCTTCGGTTACGATCATCCCGAGGTCCCCAGCCAGGGAGCCTAACAGGACCTATGTGACCCAGTTACCTGCTTAGGGTTTTCATAGTGACCATCATCCCGAGGTCCCCAGCCAGGGAGCCTAACGGGGCCTATGTGACCTAGTCTGCTGGTTAGGGTTTTCATACCCTCATGCCAAGTCTTAGTTTGACCACCCTTGATCTTTTTCCATCCGCTACCAGCCTTGGCAAAAATCGAACGCCGCGGCAACCTATCTGGACACATGCGTAGCCCATGCCCCAACCAGCGTAATCTATGGAGGTCGATCATTTGTTCCATTAAACGAACGCGAGTGCACAAATCTCTACGCCTAACCTCAGCATTGCTCGTCCGGTTACTCCACTAGACTCATTCAATGCGACGTACACAGCGGTGTTCCAGCACCGATAATCTATTTTTATCATGTTCCCATAGAGGCCAAGTCTCTGCACCGTAGAGCAGGACTGACCAAACTGCTGCAGCATACACTCGACCCTTCACAGACAGCCGGATGTCGCGATGGCGCCACAAATGTCTCAAGTTTGCAAATACCAACCGAGCTTCCTGTATACGCGCCGACACTTCATCTGTGATGCGTCCGCCAGGTGAGATATAGCTGCCCAGATAGCAAAAATTGTCTACTTCCTCTACTACTTCCCTAATTAGGGTGAGACTCGGTGCTGGACCAGCCCAATCGTGTAGTAGCATTTTACACTTTGAATGTGCAAAAAAGGCATACCAAACATGGACACACTAGCACTCAAACTATGCAGAAAAGCTTGCAACTCACTTGGTAGCACAATGTTGTCTGCATATTCTAGATCGGACAGTCTACCACCTGGAAGTAAATCGATGCCGCTATCTTTGCACGAAGATAAAGCTGTTTCAAGAATTGAGTCTACCATGAGGTTAAATATAAACGGAGAGAGAGGGCAACCTTGTCGAACACCACTTTCCGTGGTGAACTCGGGTGAACAAGTGCCGTAAGCTCGGATTCGGCTTCGGCTATTATTGTGGAGGGATTGTAATACTGAAATAATCTTCTCGGGCACTCCCTTCAGGGAAAGACAGCGCCAGAGTTTAAAGCGGTTGACTGAGTCGAAAGCCGCTTTTATATCGAGGAAGATAGAAGTGGTGGGTATACGAAAGGAGTGTCTACGTTCTAGAATTTGACGAATTGTGAAAATGTGGTCAATACAGACTCGATCAGGTCTGAAACCAGCTTGATTCTAACGCATACACCGTTCACGTGCGGTAGATAATCAGCGGAGTATGATACCAGCGAGAAGTTTAGAGGCAATATTTATTAAACTAATTCTTCTGCGGTTTTCACAGGAGGATATGTCACCTTTCTTTTGCGAGAAGTTCGTGCTTGACAGAAACAGTCCCTGGTCAGCACAAAGTTGGAAGAGGCGTTCTCCGTTGTCAGTCTGNTGCGAAGCGCCAAGTAACCTCCCTGATTCGTCCAGGGATCCCACTTGAGCATTGAAGTTTCCAGCGACTACCACAATGTCCGCTGACCGAGTACTTTGAAGCAGTTGATAGAGGTTCTTGTAGAATTCATCCTTCA
>UZAN01040073.1:24296-54678 GCA_900618425.1 Echinostoma caproni | reverse complement strand
ACGTTTACTGAAATTCACCCATGCCTTATCTTGGATGTTTACTCAAAAACAAAGAAAGGGTAACTAGTGAAATTCGTATTAACCCTGAATTATGAAACGTACACATATCTGTACAGATTTCCCCGCTGAGTATGTTCTCTGTAACGGTTGGCGTGTATAGTTCTTTTAGCTCAAATGTAAGCTTACGTGCTTGCCAAAACTATGCCCAGTACAATACTATACAATAGAATGAATGTCAGAAGAGGAATGATAATCAACCTGACATAATAGTATGAAAAGTTTAACCGACCAACTTGATCAACTTAGCTGAGGAAGTTGGACCAGTTTATTCACTTGGGCGAATGGAAGCCATCATGTATCTCCTCATTTTCCACCTACATCCAAAGTGCTCATCTTCGTTAGCTGCATCTTGCCGCCGCTCAGCGTATTGTTTAATCTATTTCCGTTTATTATTGGTCGGTAATATGGGTAGTTAAAACACAGGAACCCTAATTAGCGCATGATCAATGGTTGTACAAACTGACTTGCAGTGAGCAGTGGGAATACCATGGCAATTTGGCAATGCCAACAAAGATGATCATGGTAACACGGTTTTGAGATTTGCCAGTTCCATGCAACTGACATATCTGAAGGCACTCGGACATCCACAGAGAATGGCTACCAAAATGGTCAAAGTTTTCCATTCCAAGACCCACGGAGAAAGATTACAGCTCCTGGGGCTATACTCATCCCAGTATCGTCGACCCAGAGGCGGTATGATTTTACTCTATCGGATTTTCCAACAACCCAACCACCCATGTAGATCTCTGTTGGTTTTATCGCACAACGTTCATCTCAGAGGGCATCCGCTGAAGTTGTNACTCGTTTGCAGTCAGAGTGTGCAGCACATGGAACTCTCTACCAGCTAACGTGGTCTGTGCCCCAATATTAGTATCTTTCAAGCCTCAGCTTGATGATGCCCTGGCAAACGTTACATTTCAACACCCAACTACAACATATTCTCCTGTGCTCGTCAAAACATTACTTTACTACTTTACTTTCATGGACTAACTGTGATATTGTGAATCGTCATCCGAACCAAAGTGTAAACACCCTATGGGATTTGTAAAAGCGAAGTCTTAGTAAGTTATATCCCATAATAAAAATTTGAATTTGAATTTGACAGCATTGAATAAACGCTTGCTCAATTTTTTTTAAACTTCGACCACCATGACAACACACCAGTTGTGAATTTAATAGCAGACTCGGAAATACCTAACAATTCGAATAGTTGTGCTCCACGTTAAAAACAGATAGGCACGTGCCAGAAAAAAATGATTAAACATTTGGAACCATTAAGCAGCATTTCACCTAATCCTTCCCACTCGATTCAATGAGCAGCACGTTTACTGAAGGGAACATTCTGTGGAAGAAAATTGCTGTTCAGCACGTGAGCGAATAAAGTCCTTGAACAGCCCCTTAGAGCATAGTGAGAACAAACACCGCCAAGCAAACTTGTTTTCAGGGCATCTTAATCATGCAATACAACATTGTACATATGACTGCCTACATATAAGGATTTACAAGAGAAAGGAGAAAGTAATTAAATTGTTTAACGGTTTGCACCATAATTGGTCCTGAATTATTACTTGCTCGGATGTTTCATGACAGATCACCATCAGCAATCCGGCCTTGGGAGTTTGAGTGCTTGCATGAAGTGGTTCTGAACACAAAAAGGAGGTAGTGAAGACGGATTCAAACTGCCTCCGCTGTGACTGGAATGCGAAGTCGCACCTGTGTAAACCGTCCCGTTTGAACTCTATACGAGGGCTGGAACGCTTGCGATGTTATTAGTGTCGACAAGGTGCTACACGATTGCATTTGTGATTAACCCTAATTACTCCACTTCTCAATCAGACCTGGTGATGCTTAAGGTGGCGCTCGGACAGACGATCAATCGTGCAGGGAACATACTGACGACGAGCTTGTTCACCAAGTTGTATTCTCAGAATGAGATGTGTTTAAATGGTGTTCCTCTTGAGCTTAATGGTTTCAATCACATTTCCGTCGCTATATGTATGAGTGCCTGGCTTCATCATTTCATATACGTCAAGTACAACCGTTTAAGTCAATTATTTGTAGCGAAACGCTCTGTTTATACTTTAAACTGGCTTCACATTGACTGCATCAGTGCATATGCATCGAGCAGATAGAGCTCCAGATTCTCAAGGTATTTTACGTGTACACCACCTCATTTTCCCTGTGAAACGAAGGATTTTGAGGACAAGATTGGGTGTCTGTCCTAACGCANCTAACGCATCCCTGATAATCCTCCAATGCGGTTGAGAAGCGGGGTAAATAAGTTGGTCAAAGGTGCGGTAGTTGTAAATCTTGTGGGCACCAGTCAAACGGCAAACATGACTGAATCATTAAGAACTTCTGTACAAGTTTAAAATTTATTCTTCTAGGCAGCTGCACTTTCGCATTTTGTCTGTCGCCACAACTCAAGCAGGTTGCACAAACATTCCAACTCAATTCCGTTAATATAACCATTGGGCCTGCAGCTTTTGCCTCGGTGCACTCTTTGTTATCATAGGGGCTACTGGTAGCGAAGTGGCTTGGTCGTTGTCATCGGCGTGCTTCGGACCATGTGGCCCGAGATTCCAGTCCCAACTTGGTGGTAGGCAGCTTTACTGTCGTCCGGTTCAGTACTCTGCCTTATATCTTTCACCAGTCCAAGTCGCGGGACTTGGGTTGCCGTTTTTTACAACTGAACATCAGTTCCTCGTGACTATGGGGCTTTCCCCATCTGCTGTTCACCACACTAAGGTGTGTATTAAAGAAGGCTACAGACATGAAGAAATGATAAACGATTGTATGGAACAGCCTAATACTGAAGGCAGCACCAGTAAAAGGGTACATTCAATGCATGCAAACCGTCTTCTTGTAAAGAGCAATTAGATGTATCACAGCCACCGTGTACGATATAGTCAAATAGCCGATGTATGTGATCTCTGATTATTTTGGTCACAAGATCCCCAACTGGTACCTACATCAGCCCGTTCGTCAGGACATTCATACCTTCATGCCGAATCTTGGTTTAATTTCCCAAGTCTTTTTCCACGACAAAAACATGTCAAGTACCTGAACTTTGAACGTTGAAACTCGACACGTGACTGGCTTTCAAGAAATCGAACAGATTACAATCATCACTTGACGGAACCCGTATACGAGGCAAGAAATAACCAAAACTCAAAATCTGCAAATACCAGGATTAGTTTTTTTCCCTCAAGTTTTCAGTTTCAGTTTGCACCACCATGAGCCATGCACTTTCGTGGCCCGGTTTTCGTTGTTGTCTTTTTGCCGCCCATTTAGACGAAACAGTAGGAAGAAGACAACGAACGTGAAACTAGAGGTAAAGAGAAAATGGGGAAGTATAGTGGGCACAATATATATACTATATATACCATATATGGTACGAAAGTCAGGGGCGTGTCAATCAGCAGATCAACACCAACCAAATCCTAGGAGTTGTGCGCATCGTCATGAAGACATTGATCACAACGACAAACTTTCCGCGAAAAATTGGGCATCGCGGACTCAAACAACTGGTACTAACAGAATAAATATAATGTTTGTTTATAGTAGTAATGGTAGTGGTAGGAGTCGTATTGCTACCTTTATTCTTATTAATAGTACTACCAGTGTTGTGAGGTAATACTCATGTTTGTGGGGAGTTGGCCAAAAACCCTAATTCCAAACCAACCAAGAGAACACGAACGAACCACAGACCTTCCCGGTTGTGGCAGTGGTCACTGGCTCGATTGGGCATCGAAGTGTATTGGGCATCTTGGATGTTTGACCTCGTCCGAAGGGCGAATGATCCGATGAACTGGACACCGGCCCCCAATGGATTACGGTTTTTGCACTCCGCCCCGCTGGCTTGCCGGTCAGGCTTTGGCTAGCTGAAGTCTCCGGTTGTGGAACCCTCAAGTGAGTTCACCTGCCTTGGTTTGGGCAACCAAGCAGTATTCCGCCCACATGCAAATCATGGAACGTCTTTCTTTTTCATAAAGATTAGTGATCCATGATTTGCTAGGCATACAGTCTGGATTCAGAAGTGTGTGAAAAAAATATAGATATACACACGAATGCGGGTAGTCCGGGAGGTGGTAAACATCTTCCTCGCTTCTAACTTCAACGCATACATACCCACAAACAAAGGATTAATCCTCTCAATTCCATTCTGTTTCGTGAAATGAGAGCAATCGGTTTGACACAAATGATGTGCTCCCAGTTTACGGTCTGACGAGGAGGTCTTTTGTGTAAATGAGAAAAGGAGTCAGAGCTGACTGATAGCTCCACAAGAAAAACTGTATCGTACACTGTTCACCTACATTTCAACCCACGTCCTGGTCATAGCTCACGTGACATAACCATATACGTCCACTTTCAGCGTCGAACGGAATCACGTGAACCTTTCCGTTATTATGGTTTCCGATAATAATCGTCACCTGTACCTCACACAGGCCACTATCCAACATGGTCGAAATGGGAACGAATTTGGCCATGGTCATTCCATTAACCGCCAGTAGATCGTTTGCAGCCACCTACACACACAGACAATGAGTGTTTGTGAGTGTGTGGAAGAATGTTGTTTCCCTTGCGGTGGAACTCATACTGCACTTTGAAAGTGAATCCCAAATTTAGTAACTCATCAATTACAGTCGATTGTGTGTGTTTTAGAACCGCTTTTACAAAACGGCCAAAACCACACGGGTTCGGGTTATTCGGACTGGTTCGTGTGGTATGCAGACCTCGGCGGAAGCTAATCCGATCTGTGAACACACGCATTTCCAACGAAAATACTGGTTCTGGTTTCCACTACGACGTCAAAGAGGTTGGTCAGTATACAAAAGTGAACGGAAGGGAACTGATCGCTAACGTTTGCATTTATGTACCAGTTTCGTGGATGCATCCGCACACGTGGTTGGATACAGTAGCGGTGATGAGCGGGATGTTGCGGTGTCCCGGATTGAAACAGGTCCATAAAACTGGGCTTCTGGTTGCACTAAAGATTCTATAGATATTGGANACTGATATTGAGCATAAGCCTCGGTGGCTACAGAACTTTTCACAATCGACATACAAACTTCAAATCTGTCAGACAACAATTCGAACAGTTAACCCTGTCTTAGAAGCTCATTCGGTGGACTCCGGTGAATCCTACGGAAAACCTGTCGGGGCAGTAAGCTTACATGCTAACTGGTGGATGACTCTGTAAATTGGATGGTTACATTCGAATTTGATAATGTGCATTTCACTTACCCCGGTTTGGGAGCTTCGACATCGGCCGTTCGCTTGCAGCTTGCCCGGATTGGTCAGTCCAGTTGTACTGTCCGGCTGACGCGGAGCACTAACCGGTTTCGAGCGAACTTGATCCCATGCCCGGGAAAAGTCGTCCTTTCGGGATGCGCCAACTGCCGTGACCAGCTCGCCCGGTCCCGTTAGTCCCCTGTGCAGATAAGCGAGACGATTCAGATAGCCATCAAATCCGGACCGATCGTAACCGGTCGTGTGTACGGAACTAGATCGATGCTCACGATTGTTCGATCGTGCCGCACCACCTCGTGCAACTGTTCCGTTACGTTTCACATCCGTTTGACGCATCCAGCGAGACTGATGTTCACGGGTCCGATAGTCTGATTGTCCATGTATTTGAGGCACGGTAACCGATGCGTCCTCATTGCGTGTCGACCACCGATCCATTGAGCTCGGGCGAATGCGAGCATCGTTTCGATAACCCACCTCCGGTCGTGGTTCGGCATCTTTCTGCAGGTCCTCAGTTTCCGTCGGAAGTTGGCGATGAGCGAACGTATTGGTCCAAAATTCTGATCAGTCGAAATCAAAGAACAAGAGACAGGATGAAATGAATAGAAACAAAATCTTTATGTCGAGTCATTTAGAGAAGATACAAACCCTGGTAGACATTGCCCGGAATTTCGTATTGCATATTAATGAACGCAGGTTACAATGACATAGTGTAATGGTGAAACTGAGTTAGCCAGTAGACGAACTTTCTACTGATGTCCACGTCGTGTCGCTGTTTTCGGAATTAACTATCTTTGTTAATCTGAATGAGTAATCTTAGTTCAGCTGGCGCTGCTTATGAGCACTGGGTTATCAATGAACTCACCAAATAAGAATGTTTAGAAAATGAGGGAGAGTGTGAGAGAGATGGAGCTATCGTGATAAAGATGTATAGTTGGAGAACAGTAAAGGACAATTGAGAGCACCAGTCCGCAACATTCGATCAAATCATCCGGCTCCGTTTACCGGCCTCATTTTGCAAAACCCAATAATGGGGTTTACCAAATCAAGGTGCATGAGTCGGCCAGTTGTTATGACTTTTCTTATATTCATACTGGTTCATGGTCCAGTTAATACAGGCTTTATTTCAGAAAAGTGGTTCATGGAGGAGAATTCGATTTGTCGAAGCCTTGTGTGCACTTGAAGTATACCGACTTATGCAGACCAGCATTTCTTACGTGATCACTACCACTCACTCAGTGAAGTAGGTATACGGTATGGGTCATCCGATGGTCTCTCTATTATTGATCGAACTGCAAACACTATCCCGCTCACACGCCTATATATGTGAGTCGGCAGAGTTTAACTTGAATGAGTCAATATGATCGAGACAACGAAGACATTCTGTCATGACAAAATGAGGTTTGTTTGAACCGATTGTTTGCATCCAAACTTCAAGGTGAAACAACTTTGAAAACTATTCATTGACCCATCCATCCCCGTGTATCTATCCAGTCAAAAGATGCACGAGTTTATACCTCTACAAAAGTGATTACCAAAGAGACTCAAGATGGACACTAGATGTGATTTTGGAATAAACGTGAGCACATACAGATTACACTATTCTGTTCATCATCTCACATGACCACAAGTTTGAAGTGTTTGTACACAGAATGTAATCAAGAGGTCGGAGTTATAAGTAACATTATCACGTGAACATGTATGCAGTAACGGGAACAAGACCAGACACAGGTATCAGGAAATAGTTCTGATAGACAATGCAAAAAATTGTTTCCAAATAGTCACAACGTTAATTTAGGTGTGTGTGTGCGTGATGGGTGTGTGTGTGTGTGTGGGGGTAGTAGTTGGAAAAAAAGAAAGCATCATGTTTTTGAGTTACTCACGTGAAACAAGTAAAAACGGAACCGAACATCTGAAGTTCATCTTCTGTATCCCTACGATAATTAATGTTATTAGTATTCTGCCGGGGGGGGGGAGATGAATTGGTAATGACCATGTTCGGAACAAGATTTTTTATCAACAGCTGAAATATTTTACATTTCCGTTAATTTTCCTGAGGAATTTTGTTGCAAGAGTTTAAGAGTGAGAGCGAAGAGCAGGTGAATTAAAAGACAAAAGATATAACTTGGTCTTCAGGCATTTACAGTTCTGTATGTTTGTATCAAATGTAGAAATAAATGTGATTGGTCTATTGAGGTTAACTGTGAAAATACAACAATGTTTGTCAATTTTAATCAATTTTAACCGGAGTGAGTTGAAAAACGGGGGCGAAGGGTGACCAAGGTTAATTCTGGAAATTCCCGATTACCCTTTTTTACGTGCAACTGGTCACGCCTTGTTGCGTCATCACGACTTAACTGAGGTCATGCATGGTTCGGATCGTCACGTAAGTTTGGTTAGGGCCAAGACGCCTGGAGTGCGACAATCATTTTTCTTTTGTTTGCACAGTTGTGGGTTCATGACTTAATTGATACAGCTTCTGCGGTGACCAAGTGACGTTTCCGAAAGTACATTGAATTGCTTTGGGGCAATTTGTAAATGACTTTAAATGCATCGTTGTCTGGTTGTTGCCCGGTATCGGCGAGGTGGTAAACTCAAAAGCTAGGAAACCTCGTACACTTGCTTTGGTCCTGTCCAATCAGTAGAGCTAATCTAATCGATCAAAACTGGAGATCTCAACAGACGAGTAGAATGGAAGCATGCTACCCACTTGAAGCCAGTGACAATCGATCAGACCGTTTTACTTTGCCTGGGCGAAGTTTATTTGATAAGCAGCAAACGTAACAGCGCTTTTAGTTATAGAAACTTGCAAATTCTTCTCCCAATTTGTCCATATGTGAATCCACCTTAAAAATTGATGCTAATTTGATTTTAGAAAAGAGATTATATTTTACCTGAATATGATAATAACAATCTGGCAGTGATATTAATAATTTTTGACTTCTGTATTGAATACCCAAATACGGAATTTAAATGGCCATGATGTGATTCGAACTCAAAACCTCCAGGGAGATATATTCATGGTCGATGCGGTTTGGAAACAAAATAGAAACTGTCCGCTTGCTGTGACGTTGTAGTAACAGGATAGTTCTTGTTGGAAAGAACACCCAGTAAGCACAGTTTTCACTCCTGGAACATGAACTATTATGTTTTATCATCGTCCAAACCGAGCAGTCTCCGTGATCCATGTGTAGTTTATTACATCGATACAAACGACAATTAATAACGAAAATTTAGTTTTCTCCATGTGGTTAAGTTTCTGTTTTATACCACTTAGTTGATACTGACCACACTCGCTAACAAGAATTCATCCGAAAGGAAAATTTCATCAGAGAGCAACATTGGAGTTGGCATGTCTCAACTGCTCCCCATTTGTGAGTTGGAAGGGGAGGGGGTCAGATTTGATTTTTTTGTTTTTGCAGAAAAATTGCTCAATAAGCTCGTTCTTACTACTTTATAGCACCCCATTCAAATATATATATTATTTGTCAAACCGGAAACACTGTATGTAACTGTATTTGATCGGATCACAATTTACCGGGTAACTTTACCCGATAGTCAGGGATCATTGCGATTTGGGTCGCTCTTTCTGGACCGTCCAGTGGACGTGTATGTACTAAAGACCTCTCTCTTCCCTCGTTTAAAATGCGCAACATTGAATCTACGTTGATCTAATGAAGCACGAACGGTACACAGAGAGCAAAATGGTGTGTTCACATCTTCAATACGGTGTTTTCAACCACAAGGGAAATCACTATATTTGATTCCCATTGGTCGTGGATCATTTGAAATCCGGGAGGAGCAATTACTAATGTGATGGAGCGGAACAATGTATTTCACTCGTAAACCGTGAACACAAATGAATAAAAAGTAACCTAAAACAGATATCGGTATTTTGAATTAGGATACGCAATACATCAGAATACAAAATAAATACACAAGCAGTTTCTAGTTCAAGTGACACCGCCGTTTTCACCAATTTCACGGACTTTCAAACCGCCTCCGAACATGGCAGATGCCTCCTCCGAGTTGAAATTGGTTTTCCAGTGAGGAATCCTAATTGTCCGGGGGTAGAACGTTATTAGGAGATTCTCTCTGCAGTGAGTGATTTGTGTGGTCTATTTGGTATTTTGCTTGTGTCCTCCAGGGTTGATTCTGCATTAGTTATAGTTTTTAATAACCAAATACAACAACACAGTGAAAGATAACCCACTCTGGGGCAAAATAGTCTTCCGCATTATAGTGCAAGTTAATACTGATTTCATTCAAGCTAATTCGCACAGAAAACCGTTTCAACATTACCCTAACCTCATAACCAGTTTAGCGTTTCACTCTTTCCCGTTGCATACATCTTACTGGCAATGAACCGTAAACCGAATTTAAGTAGTCTTAGACTCGGATAATGATGGTGAGTGCAAATATTATTCATAATAGTGAAAGTGATTACGGTGATAATACTTAACCCCCTTACCTTTCGTCAGATCAACAGGAGCTGAGTAGAGCTACGCAAATGTTGGGATCCAAAATCCCTGGATAACTTTAATGGTATTCTGAACCCCATGATCCGTTTACTATGGATTCACATCCACTTTTCATTACCTGTAATAACCTTCCCAGATCTACAAGTCAATCTAAGATGTGAATAGGTGCACAAGATTATCTTCTTTTGATGCTATAATTTGTCAATAAATATTTTGATCCATCAAGGACTGTCGAACAGAATTTAATATTTTTTGTTTTGGTTCTTCTCAGCTGTCAAGCAACCAGCAGCTCCCCACCCGCTGAGGTTCATTGGAACACAGTTGTGCCACAGACACGTCGGTGTCCCGGTGCTCCCGATAGTTTTCGTTTATTCTGCATACCCCTCTGTGTCTGTGTGTGTTGTCTTGACTTCAGTCTATACTGAGGATCACGACTCCTCCCTGAGGTTCAAATACCTAAATCTGTTAGTGATATTGCTAGCCATGTTGTAGAGATTGACCAGTTTGAGGAGGGTGATGGTGGTGGTGTAGAATGGAGAACCGAAAAAAACCAGGAACAACTACTATTTCTACGTGCCTCATCTCAACCCTGTTCATGGATTTGGTGGAACATACCGAAGAAACGGTCTAGTCACCGGCGCCGTTTAGGGGTTCAGTTGTCGAAGCCCGGTCGTTTGTGTCGGCACAGCTGGTCCTTCAAAATGCCCCAATCCGACTGAGACCGTCAGCGGACACATATGTGCTCGTGCATGCATGCCTGTGTGTGTGTTTGTGTTCAAAGTAGCCCCGGGATGGATTTGTTGGACTTGGCGGTAAAGGTTTGGAACGTGCGAGTTGAAAGAAACCCCCCAGTGCACCCCCCAGTGCACAGCCGGAATTTCGAGCGTAAAAGGCCAACCTGAACCGAATCAACGGAAGCGGGTATATTCCGGATCGGTTTCACTGTTACTCGAGTTTGAGGACCCAGGGTTACGAAGTGAATGCAAAATCAAACGTTGCAAAGGAGACACGGTATAAGTGAACGAGCGACACACAGAAACAAAGGTGACGTGTAACACATTCAGTTGAATTATTTAGAAAATTCACTGGTTTATCTATGAAGTTCACTAATCTGATATTTTAGATGGATAGAGCAACTAGAAGTGTGTGGGATTTATTCACCAAATTGAATCACATGCTTTGGACGGAATAACTTAGATGTATGATGAAATCCCTCTCGCTTCTCAACCAAGTCATTTTAATAAACATCATTTTTTGAAAGAAAGTATGAATTTCGAAGTTAGATGACCAAGATGTTTGGTCAAGCATGATCGCTGAACGGCCTCGCGATTCAGATATTGCGTGTATAACCTCCCGCCCACACCGCCTACTTGAGTAAAAATTTTGTTATCCAAAGACCCACTCTGAAAACTGTATGATTGCACATTTATTAACTAAATAGAGTACGAGAAAATAATGATAACCATCTAATTTGATGATTATAAGCCATCACGAGGTCCTTTAGAGTGAGGTTCGCAGTTCTTGGTGTTTTTTCTTTGGTGATAGTGCTCTATGGTCCTCTTAATATATGGCCCTGTTCTTGGCCTTTTACTGCGTTGTCCCGATGAATCTCTCTGATAAACATATTCCGAATTTATCAGTCAGAAGATCACACAGATCCTAAATTTTGCGAACGTTTCATAGGACTTCTGAAAGCAACAGAGATCGGTGGCAATGCTTTTCAAACTAAGCGGCTGATGTCACTGTATCCGGTTCTGAAGTCCACGAAGGAGGACAAAAATGTCAGTGATGTCACTGTGGCCAACTTGCAAGAAACACAAACACAAAAATAAATAGCTCCATCAGTATACCACGAAATTTGTAGTTCCCCGGTTTATTGCTGTCATACAGGAAAATGAACACACAGTGAAGCTGTTCAATGTACTTCAGACATGGTTGTATCCATGGTTAGGACGGTCCAGATCATAGATCACAATGCGTTGGACTTGACTTACTGTTTCTATTTACCGGTTTATTTACGAGCCTACTTTCAACCGTACATATACATGAATCATTAGAATGATGCATATACCACTAATTGTTTTTATTCAAGTCTCTACTCTTGTATGCAACATGATGCATTGAATAAACAGCTCCAAAAAACTGTCTAGTAAGTGGTGAGCGTTCTCCCAAAGGCATTTTCAAATTCGAAATGCCACTAATCATTTATTTTTGACCCAAATGATTGAATTGAAAGTCTTTGTCTGGATATGCTTTGAAACTAATTCGTTGGGACATTGTGAACCAAGGCGACCCAGTCTCAGAGGCTTAGAATGAATCATGTTCGCTGTCAATCATAAAACACATCGACTCCGTAATTTGTGAGCATAATCAGAGACACACACTTAGACCCGTATCCGTCCACACCAACAACACCAGCTTCAGAAGGAGATCGTCAGCCACAAATGCACAGTCCACCGGTCAATTGATGACTTCCGTCCCGTATCGGATTGCGCGACACCCCCCCCCCTCCGCCTCCGCACGCGCTCAAGAGATTACCAGGTGAAGGAAAATCGTGTACCCTCAACACAACTGATAGACATACGTTGGCAATAAAGCAAATCTGTTTGCTGATATATAAAAGCCAATTAGTTTGCGGAGCGATTCAATTCCTTCACAGTATACCGCTACTGCTGCGCACAGTTGTGTCGCATAGGCCTGTTTCGTCTGATCACCTCCGACCGATTATTCTGGTGAGCTATCTGGTTGCTCGATGAGAAAGACATTTCTAGCATCGGCACCGCAGTCGAATGTTGTGAGATCTTCCGTATTGTCTTCGGTTTGGTTTCAGCTTTTGGTGTATTTGAGCAAGTAACTATAGATGTCTTCCAATTCACAGTAGTGAAAACGCACCAAAGTGATGACAAACTATGCTGACAGAGGTGAGACATGCATGGCCACTAAAACAATATGAACTAAACCGTTTATTCACTTGTTCGAGTCTGCTTAATACCTTCTAATGGATACAACGATTCGCCTTTCTACTTACTTTAGCCGACCTGGATTGTGCAAATTGTCGGGGGATATCCTTATCATGATGTCTGTGTTGTGTTTATGTTTACTATACTCATTCTTCTCCCTGTTTGTTAATCATAGGTGATGCACAATGCTGATGATCAGGAAAAAAATGTAAGAAACCACATTCTCTTGCCAGCTGATTATCACGGGTATCACAGAGCGATTGGCGCTATTCAATTTAGGCCTCCCAAAGAAAACTTAAATAAGAAATCCAGGAATTATGCGGCTCAGATTTTGTTATTTTCTTACCAATGCATCTTGCCTTATTATTCTCATGCAAATCTCAAAGTTTTTTCTTATAGCGTTAGGATAATCAGTGTATTGAAATTCCTATACTACTTATTGTTAAAAAAACACAAGTGGAAATGGTCATTGCTCTCAACTTTCCTAACCCATACATTTGAGATCACTGGGTTGGTTATTTGGACAGCGTGATGCAAACATATGGGATATTGCACAATGAAGTGACTCCTATTATTACGGGATAGAAAATCCAGAATAACTACCAAAAGTATAGCCAAATATCACTGGTCCGATTGTACAGAACGCGCTAATGTTTTGGATCTGCACTTTACTGTACAATTTGATCTCCACCGTTTTTTTCTTATTGATTAACAAAATGATCCTTCAATTTGCTTAGCGCTGGTAACTTTGTATACTACGCTTTCACTTTATAGTCCATATTCCACTAAATACAAGTGACGTGCGTTCTTGAGCAATATCATTCGGAATAATGTGGTCTAAATTCATTTTAATTCTCAAAGAAGGTGCTCGAATATTCTGTCATACCCTACCTAAAACAAAAGCGAATCCCGGGTAACTGTGGTCGATTTGGATCCTCAGAGAACTTGTCATGGTTTCCCAGGGTCAGATTCATTGTTTTATAGTGTGATGGTGAGTCAGTCAGAGTCGTTTGCATCAATTCAGATCGGATTCTTTGAGCATACGTTTGAACAGAACACGAATAGGTTACTTTGATGTTCGATAACCTCACTATTTCAAGTGAGCAATGAAAAACAGTATGGTCTGCTGTCCTGTGGCCGAGTAGGTAGCATGCTTGCGTTCTGCCCATGAGGTCCCGGGTTCGATCCCTAGTTGAGTCGATGGATTGTCACTGCTGATGAGACCCAACCAGGTCGAAACAGCTGTCCAGTGCTTCCTAGCATTTCATTTCACGCTTCATTTGCTATACAAACGATATACAAACGAATTCACCTTTGAAACCTCGCTATTAATCCAGCCACATGACGCATGCGATGAGCTTACTGGGAACTTCCCCAGTTCATCGATTTGCTGTTCAAACACACAATGAAGAAAGAGTTTCTCTTTTCTACTGTCCATTCTGCCCTAAGCTTCTTGTTTACAAACTAAGGATTTGGCTAGGAGTTATTACCATATACTCCATGGTATTATGTGTTTTCTGTACGTTTCCCCATATATTTCCTATGCTATATCACAAAATCGGTTTCCTAGTCCGCTCCAGACAGTGCTTTACTTAGAAGTACTGTCTTTTGTTGTATAATGCACCGATTTGCCAAACACTCGAATACTACAGTCGTTCATGGGATGGTGCTTTGTCTTATTTCTCTCACCTTGACCAAATTGCGCCTAAGACAACTTGTCTCGTCAGCGTTTCTCTCCTAATGCCCATCTTGCGGTCACAAGCACACCGTCAAGCGGTTGATTCCTATCATTTGTTTATCAGTACCGTTGTGGATTCCCTTCATCCGAGCTTACCCTATCTGTATCCATTCCCTTACATTTTTCTGTCACTCTACGACCCAGACTGCCAGTCACCTTGACCAAGTACTTATTTCTAGCAGCCATTGGCTGGATTTCAGTCAACAGAATGGACCAATCTGTAATACTTCCTGCCCCCGTCCCATTTTCTTCCCGCCTACGATTTCCAACTCTTCACATTGGATGTATCTTGGACGTCCAGATAGTCTTCGGATTTGTAGGCTACCACCTCCATTGGAGCTCACTTTATTTGTAAAATATAAACATGCTCGGACTAATAAACATTTTCAGGGATAGAAAATGCATCAACTGTTCAATTTTTTCACCCTAATCTCTGAACACATGAATATGAAAAAAATCCAATATATAAAGACAATGAATTTGATTGCATTCGCGGTTACTATCTGATAGCATGCATGATTTGGAACCAAGCAGTAACGCAGACACATTTCGTGTGAGAGGTTCGACCTTTAGCTCAACGGGATAAGCCAGTGGATGTGATTTCTAATGAGAACAGAACTCGGGACTGGTGCGTCTACAGTGTCGGAATGATTAAATGGATTGTGCTTATGAAGAAATGAAGCTTGAGGGGTTTTCATTAAAAATAAACAGTAAAACATTCTTCTCAGTACAATTAATGGTTTATCGATTTCCAGTGCTGAATGTATGCAACTTAAATAACTGATCGTATTTTCTGCCCTTCAGAAAGTGTAGGGAACAAAAGGTACAATCGCGTGCAGTCTATTTCGCTTTTGCGTTCCCCTACCTCTGAATTTCACTGACCGATACATGAATCATCGCAAATGCGATATCGTGCCTACCGACGCCTTTTGGGAACACTGCGGATTGGCAATTCAAGGTCACAACGGAACCATGACAAGTCTGACGGGTGCGCGTGTGATTTCCCGCTCCGGTTTTCCCGGCTCATTTCTGCCCTGACCTGTGCGCACCACATGTGTACATCTATCCGAATCCACGCCATCCGACGGTATGTCGGATGACGCTACACGTCATGGAGGTGTGGTCTGGTGTTGGTTACAATGGCCTTTTTTGTGAAAGGCGCGTTTCCGACATCGAATACTGGGGTCATAGCGCATGGCATTCGGTCAACGTTTGTACATAGACACCCTCCCTTTGTCTGCATTACAGTCGGTTCGGTTTGATCGATCGATCGATGACACAGCCAGGCTTGGGCTAGATTCATGTCACCGTCGACGTGAATGTACAACCCACAAACACACCGGATGTGTGTACACAGTCCAGATAACCAGGTGCTTGACGAATGTTGTGCTGAAGAAGAAACCCATATCGTGGATTGGCTCTGGTCACCAGCTGTGTGCAATCCTGTGCTGTGCAAGCCGACGTTTCAGCGCGCACGAAATCGGGAACAAAAGCCGATTCGTAAGCATTTTTTGCCTATACCTTTCGGGACAAGGTTTGTAGTGAACGGCTGTTGGGTGATACCCATCCTAGACCTCTTTTTATCAACTCATCGGATTATGAGAATCCTGTAAGGTTTCAGTACCTTCAGGTTATCAAATTATTTGTCCGGAAAGCTGACCAAGGTATTCACTTCCCTCAAAGGCACCTGGTTGATTGGTGAAACCATCTGGATACGATTCAGTTTAACTTCAACAAAATATTTGTTTTTTGTCCATTTAGTTCTCCGTGTTTTCAGACAGCATTATAGCTGTTGCTTTTTCACATTTCTCACTGTTTTAGGTTACTTAAGCTGCCAGATAAGGGATTTACTTCTAGACAATTTTATTGATCTCTCTCGTATTATTTCTAATTTCCCCTTTCTCCTGTTCACTTTTCAGTCGCCGGGTCATCCAGACAACTTTTGACCTGTTGATGTAATCTTGTGACTACAGGACACGTTCATTACATTTAGAAACCCATAAATCATAATCTTTTGGTTGTTGAATGGTTTAAGCTGTTGTCCTTAGAGTGCATTTTCCTCCAGGATTGGAGATTCGAATCTTTGCACTACCACCTAATCTTTTTGTCATTCAGTCTAATACACTTTCAGTCCCCGGGCTGCTTTTCATAAATGCATCGTTGTGTTTTACTCATTCTGGCGTTTAACCTAAAAATTTGTATGCTATAAGAATTGATATTATACGTGGGAACTTGCATTTCCTTTGCGTTGGCTCTGAGCAGTCAACTGAACAATATCCGAAATTGTTACTGACGTAACCTTAATCATTCTCGTAGAATTAATCTCAAAATCTACATTCCTTAATTATCTATCTACCAGTTGCATACTGTTGAACAGTTTGCGTTCTCTTTTTAGCCAGAAAATATCTCGTCAGGTTTGACGGCACGTGTTTATGTACATCGGCTAAATTCCACACCCACGCACACAGCTATTGCGGGAGAAATGATTAGCATAACTTTGGTACCTGTCCCCGAACAGGTGCATTGCATCAATACACCACTTGGGTGATTCACCTTGGGGAAAAATGACCTTTAGGAATTAATACGAGATTGGCAAAATCAAATAAATAAATCAGGCCACTTGAAAGGAATGCTTCCCTCTTCCATTCCTATCATACTGTTCGGAAAGTCATCAAAACAAAGAGATAATCCCTATATTCGCTGTGGGGGACCACCGATATCACGTGCGTGTGAACTGATTTTATTCAAGACCTGGCAATGAACGGAAAACGATACACTACACACAAATCCGGAAAAGGGTGAAGTAGCCATCCTGTTCCGTTTTTCGGTGCTTCTATAAAGATAAGGTTATATCGAAAATTGAGAAACGAAAGTTGATCACACCATTGTTTACTACTACAACTATAACAACAACTACTATTACTATTTCTACTACCATTATTATCGTTTACTTCTCCAGTTTGCTTTGCGTCTGGCGAGCACAAAATACTATTCAGTTGGAGCAAGTTTTAACTGAAACATCGCATTCAGTGTAATCACTGAAACTTAGTAAGCCACTGAAAATGATACTGTATCTATTACGGTATATCACGGAATAGTCCTTCGGTGCCTCAACTCCTTTCAGCCGCACGTATTGTCCACACCCGGTGAGGGAACTGTGTAAACCTTGATAAAGTTCGATACCGCGTTTCAAACCGACATGCATACTCACCAATCCGTCCATAGACTTCTGTTTGTAATTTCTCAACATTTTTTCAGTCGGTCAATTTATCTAGGTATGCAAGGTGGTTGGCCCTTATCAACTGACCAGGCATATATTGTTGAATATATGCCGTGTATTTATAATCGAAATAAGTGAACTGAATGTGATCGATTTGTACTGTCTCTCCTAATTAACCAAACCTTGTAAAAGGAGAAAAAATACTCAAAATAGTTATGGTGTAAGTCGATAACAAAAATGTATATTCTCATCCCATTCCGGTCCTCTGTGCACATTGCTGACACTTTTTTATTCATTCTCTTAGTACTGAAATGCACTGCAAACATTCGAGTATTTGTGGAGTATCATTCAAGCATAATGTTTTCGACGAGTTCATGGGACTGTTCGTCCCATGGTTATACATGAATGACATAAATTAGAGAGTTCTCACTTCTAAATCGGTCCGTATAGAGCGGTTAATTGAATCTCTTTGAAGGATGAGCCCGATAATTTAATTACACTGCTGCCATCTCTTTATACTGAAAGTCGAAACCGAGTCCGTGCTTACGGCACATTTCGCCCGAGTTCACAACAAAAGTGGTGTTCGTCAAGGTTGCCCGCTTTCTCCGTTTCTACTTAAATGCTTTATAGACCTGATTATAGAAACAGCCCTACCCTCGTACGAGGATAACAGCATCACTTTACTTCCAGATGGCAGACTGTCTGATTTGGAGTAAGAAGTCAACATTGTACTGTTAAAAGAAGATCCAAGTAGGTTGCAAGCTGTTCTAGATAGTTTGAATGCTAGTGTAGCCATGTTCGGTATGAGTTTCGCACCTTCACAGTATAAAATGTTGCTGAAGGAATGGGTTTGTCCAGCTCCCAACCTCACTCTAACCGGAGAAGTAATAGAGTTAGTGAACAACTTTTACCACCTGAGCAGCTACATCTCACCCGGTGGACGCATCACGGATGAAGTATCAACCTGCATATAGAAGGCTCATTTGGCATTTTCCAACTTCATACATCTGTGGCACCACCGTGACATCCGGCTATCTGTGAAGGGTGGAGTGCACGCTGCAGCAGCTCAACTAGTTCTGCTTTACAGCCCAGAAACTGAGCCATTTAGAAAACAGAAAACAGATTGACTATTGGTGTTCTAATACTGCTGTCTTCGTCGCGTTGGACAAGTCTAGTGAGGATGCGGGACAATCAATGCTGAGGTTATGCGCGGAGTTCCAGAAATGGCGTAGCCTACTGGAGCAAATGGTCGGTCTCCATAGAATACATTGGATGAGGCATGTGCTGCGCAAACCACCAAATGGGTTGCCACAGCGCGCGACGTTTGCCCAGTTAAGTGTAGAGTCGAAGAAGGGTGGCTACAGTAAGATCTGGCATCAGAATGTGAAATCTCTGAGCACGAAATTTACTTACATAGGTCGCGCTAGGCTTTCTGGATAGGGACCCTGGGATCTCGTAACCGGTGATTAGAGACAGTGAGTGATATGACTGAGCGCTGCAAACAGTAGCACTCGTGCATCTACTCATTAGCCCTGCAATCTTAGTCCATGTGAATTCTCTATTTTTTCTTTGACCCTGCTCAAAACATTACCATTCTTCCTTTTCCTGTGCTGTCCAAATGGGTATTCATGAGACAGCAACCGAAACCGGCGCACAAAAGTGTATGGTTAGCGGTGTTAAAAACTGACACTGAAACTGAATATTCTATTGTATAACTGGTGTTCTATTAACCGAAGAAAATCTTTGTTCTTCATCAATGTTCGAAAAATTTATTTCCTCCGAATACAATTTGATTCATAGGTGAACGATAAAGAATGCCGTTATGTGTATGTTTTCATCGTCCCAAGTAACAATCTGTTGCTCCACTGTCTCTCTTTTATTCAGCTAAAATCTGTCAGAACGTAAATATTTATTCACTCAATATACAAACAGACATCCAGGGTGTAGTATTAGCAGCAGTAGTAGTATTAGCACAACATCCGGACAGACGAAAGTTCACACAAATTTAATACAAGGGCAACTATTGTGTTCGAGTGAATAGATAAGTTCAGTACATTGTATCTGTTTGAGATGAAAAGAACTCTTATAATGTTTAGGGAGACCAGTTTTCACGAATCAAGTCTGATCATACTAGCTTCAGTTTTCACCATCATTGTGTGCTGTGTGGTTTGCTGCAGCGTTTTGATGTACCAATCTGATACGAGAATGATCGGTAATGTCAGTTAAAACAAAATATGTGATTGTTTATTCATCTGATGCGCCTGTCAGAAGGCGAAAATCAATTAGACAGCCTTTTTGCAATTTTCACGATCAACTATGATTGCAAAAACAGAATGGCATCGTGAGCATGGAATGGGATGTTCCAAATTGCTGGAGCTGAGATTGTACAGCAGATAGCAAACGCCAGTTTCTGCCTCACTGGGACTTATTTATGACACATGTACGGGTTGAAGTACGCACAACAGGTTTGATCACTACGTTGGGTAATTCTTCATACGAGCCGTTTTGTTACCCTGGCAATTGAGTGTAAAACCGATACTAACTGGGCAGAGTCAGGCGGTTTTCGTGGTTGAATGGACATTTTCGGAGCGCTCTGTCAGACAAACGGCGGACTGTGAAGAGATGCGTAGGCAGAATTGTTTCGGTCATCAATTTTTCGTTCTCCCGTTCAGCTGTAAACATACATAACGGTAATCTCCTCATACAGCGGAACTTAGGAGTTCCAAGCAAATAATCTATTTCTAGTGGCGGGTATGCGAGTTACTTGAATATTCCTGAGACGCAAGTAGATTGAATGTGAGTTAGCTTGGCTCAAGCAACATGACCAGTTGGTGTTCGGTGTGACGCAATCGCACTACCAGGGCAATCCGGATTCACTTTTATGGTATCGAGTGATAAATGATTATCACTTCTAGCAAACGAGGCTTCACCACATCACGAAGTACGATAGTGACCAGAATCTGACCAGTTTCGTGAAACTCTGCTTAACAGTAATTTTCAATGCCGCAAAACCTTTCTGAGGATATATTGAAACATTAGGGTTTGGTGGACAGCGGGAGTTGATGCACTCCTGATCAGCATTAGCTCGTGTGAATGGTAGGAGTATTGTGTAAAATTACCAGGCTACAGCACTTTTTACTTCTTATCAATGGCATTTGCGAGACGACGTATTCCGGTTGCAAATTATTTTTTTTCCAAAGGTAAGTTGTTATAAACGTCCTTCTTTTGGGCAATTAAGGGAGTCCCTTTGTTATAATTCCAGAAGGCGGTGCCAGGTGGAGGACAGTTGTTTACTGAGGATTACAGACCAGATAGCACTAATTTGGCATATATAACACATAAATCTCATCTGAAACATACCATCGCAGTTTCTGGTCGCACAAGGGGCAATAAATGTAACAATTGATAGTTATTCTTTGAAGTATACAGCTTTTTGCCCTCGGCGGTCTTCTTAATTTTTGATTGTCGAAAGGAACTACCAACTATTTTATATTCTACTCAAAAACGTGAGTAGTACCTTACAACACCATTTGTAGATTACTTCGGTATTTTTGGGAGAAGTTTGGAGATTTTATTTAGCGGTGGAGCTTTTATAATATTGCGTTCCAAAGATACTGTTCGAAGAAAACAATTGTTTTGTAATCTAAAGAGGATAAACAGTACTGAATTTCGGGTTCGGTGACTATAAAGCTGTTTATTGACATAGATCACGGAGCTTCACTTTATTACATCTTATTTGGAAATCATAAAATTATTTTGTGGTAAATTCGCTAGATTGTTTTTGCGTGTGGCCAACAACTCTATTTCCGTGGAATTCCTAACGAGACGGTTCACTCATATGCTTCCTGGGTGGTGCGCACCATGTTGGCCAAAATAAAATAAAACGAAATATCCAATCCAACCCAACTCGAGCGCAAGTCTACTTGATCGCGCGTTTTATGCTCTCGATTCACCATGCAGAATGATAAGTTAGTTGCGCAAGCTGATTTCTATGTACGGTACTCGGTTCAACTCTATTCACATACGGCCAGAAGCAAGAAGCAGTACGTATTCATATCATTTCGGTTCGAAATGGACGCGAAGGAGCAGCAAGTTATTTGTCGGGCTACGAGTGGGCAAATGGGATTTTTCAAAGTTAATATCAAAATAACTAGTTTGCTCAGATGGATTAATCGATATTACGAAACCCATACATGTCACCGCGTCTCTCATAGTTGTCAGCCTTCTCTGACAAACAGATTACTGACTCCTAAGGTGTTTCGATGTTCGCTTTGTAATCCGTATATCCTTTATATAGGAATAAGCCTTCCCAAGTGTGAAAGACGAGTGTTAAACAAGTGTGATCTAAATGTACGATGATTGGTAAAACTTCCTGAAATAGATGGTAGCCAATGAGATGCACGCCTCCCGTGGATGATGCCCCGGTACCATTGTGATGGAACTCAAGGCGGTAACATCGTGTGGAGCGATGAAACAAAATCGTAACAATGAAAGATAGATGAATCAATGAGTTTTTAGATTATTGGGACATAGTCAGGTAAAAAGAATAACTTTGTCGATACTACAAGGTGACTGGGGTTCCATTACGGTGTGGAGAGTTTTTTCATACGATACGATGCCCGAGCTGGTTTTATTCGACGAAACCATGAGAGATTCAAATTATACACACGCGCGTTTCAAGTTACGTGAGTAAAAGGGTGTGAGAACTCCTAACGTTGATTGACTGCAGGGCAAAGCCATTCAAGTCCTCCGACCTCTTCTGATTCATTCAAGCTTGTCAATGACAAATTGTGTAATCGATCAAGATATCGTGATCATTACGAGAGTCAAATTCGGTTTCACTGGTCATAGTATAAAAGAAATAAAGTAACAATAATATCGGTATGATGGACTTGCACGATTTGTAATACTCCCTTCTATTGACGTAGCTCACTTTCACTGAGAAGGTGGAATTTCTGTGTGATTCTCAATTTTCTCTGGCTTTTATGCACATGTTGGGTCAACTTTCACTGAAAAGACACCCACCCGAATGTTTTAAGCATTCGCTATGTGTAACAGAGAATGGTTGCATATGAACGGTTTTGCGCTCGGTCAATAGGCCATCGTAACAAATCCTATGTATCCCAAATAACCGCTCACGGTTCTTAAATCGCGGGAAGTATTGTGGTGTGACTTTTTAGATCAGCTAATGGAGCACTACGNGCACTACGTGAACCAAATCCCGTGGGTTCAAACCCTTCTGATATTGCAGTAATTGAGTTTCATTGAAGCTATAGTTTATAACGCAATAGTTAAATTAATATTGTAATCTGTTACTGTTCGCAAGTCGTGAATGGTATACCGTCTCAAATTTTTGTACTCAGGAAGGAGTTGGACCAGCTCATATCTGCTTTATTACGTCATTCACATATTGTACAATCTTTTTCGAGAAAAAGCGTATCTGGATTGTCGATGTGTAAGTCAGTACACAGATGGTAACAATACAGGTTCGTAACAGAAATTCTAAAGTCCCATTAACCGTTGGTTTATGCGCACAAGGAACGGGTGTTTGGACCGGAAACAGCTGGCTACCAGATTGTGGTAATGGTTGGCGGGGTAGGGGTGTAGTGATGGTGGTGGTAGCAGAACGACAAAATGAATCAGAAAGAGAATAGCTCGGCCACTCTGAACGCCTTGTGGTAGGTCTCCGGCTCATTAACCACTGAGGTAGTCTGACTAGGTAAGGGTATACCGGCTGGAACATTTCGAGTTCACGGATTTCAACGTCTACTTAACCAGAAAGGATTTATTCATTGTGAAGCCCGCTCAGTGAACACTGTGGTTAATGCCTTTAGCGGGACTAAGCAGAAAACAAAAACATCTATCACTAGTGAGGAATAATCGGACTGTGATAATAAACATTACGGCTTGCTCGCGCCTGATGCAACGGACATGTGGAATTCTTGCATCACATTGTGCCAATTAACAGTTTTCTGTCTACCACCCATATGGAGGCTATTTGCAACATAATATCTGAGTTACACACGGAATCGAAAAATAAAATTGATGGTTAGTTGGATATATATAAATCTGTTGATACAAAGTGACCGCAAAATATAGTGCTGGAAAACAGTTTCAATCGCTATCATTAGCTTGCACTGGACCGTAAGTTTTTAGGTTCGAACCCTGCCCATTTAAAGTAAATCTAGTAATGGATAACTTTTTGTTTTTATAGCTACACTGGCTACCGTGTGTAATAAAACTTCTCTTCTCGGATAGAATAAAACAAGAAGCGTTAACAATTCTCCAGGTGACATCGAATTTCTTTCTTCACTACAACAACGTATGAAGGGAAGTATGATACCTCTTGTGTAGTTCAGGCTCAAAATAGTTCTCTGTGTGTTTTGATCTACCTCGGACTACACATATTGACACAACGCATCAATGGTGGGTCGTTTTTACGCTGACGTAAGTGACACTCACCCCGTTCACGATTGAATACTTTGCCTTCAGGAGTTCTACAGCTAATAAACTTCCAGAATTCAGTTTCAAAAGCATTAAACAACTATGAAATGTGCAATTGTTCGGCTATAATATTTGTACATTTCGAGAGTACACGTAAGAAGACGATGGTAGACTACAAAACACACGTTCACAAACAGAAACCAATGTAATCATGAACAACATCGTCAACCACCTAACAGACTAGTTCACTTTGGCAAGTTTTGAATTTAAAAACAACCAATAAACGTATAAAGAAAAATAGTTCAATTGAAACCAAGAACAAGGCGCTTTGAAAGCAAACCTGTTTCTCTTCAGTTGTATATGGTGAATGATACTGTTCTGTTGTTTATCAAACATCCACTAATCGGTTAACCTATCTAGCAATTTATAAGCTAATTTCAACTAAGTCCAGCTAAATCAATGTGCCCCGCGATTTCGTAAACTATCAGATAGAGAGCTAAATATAGTCAACAGACGTGATACGTGCAAACTTGCACTAACTTGTCCCTCCTGGCATATTCTATTTTTCTGACCGTCGTTATTTATCACAGTCTAATCTATGGCAAACTACTCAATAGATAGGGGGAACCAAGCGAAAGGTGATTCATAAATTAAAACATCCTCGGTTCAACTAGCCAGATTGCATGCGAAAATAGCTACCTCCCAAATAGATGACGATTTTCAATGCCTGATTTCAATGCTGTAAAGGAAAGCTATTCATTCAGGAAGGATCTATTATTTTTGAATTCCATTAAAATCTGGTAAATAACGAGTAAGCTCATAGGGAGCTACTAGCAACGATAGATATTTGTTCTCGAAAACAAAAATAGATGTCGCTAGAGACAACTGTTAGGGCAAACTACCATGAACCTCCATGACCTTCATCAGCTCGGTTTATTTTTTGCACCACAATTACGATAAAAGTAAGAAACCGATTAGCTGAAGCTGTTTATGGATCATCAACGAATCGATTCACTTTTCAATGGAACCCCCCTGGATAAACTGATAAGAAGGCAGGAAGAATGCATGACTTCAATCAATATTATGGTGCTATTCTGAATTGTCGAAAAAAGAAGGAAAAACACTATCTTCACACATTCATGTTGAAATGTTGAAAGGTTCCGTTGTGTGTATGCCCTTTTGTCACCCAATCTGTCCATCAGCGGAGCCAAAACTGAGCCAATGAACATGTTGTTCGTTAAAAAGGAGACAGTATAAATTGATGCAAAAATAACCCAAATACAAATAATAAAATTGAATGAGCACGTGCTAATGTGAGACGATTTCGCCCTCTTGCCAATGGTGTGATACGGAGATTAAGAACAGTAAACAGGTGTTATTTGATTGCAAAAAACTAGACCAGAAAAAAATTCGTTCGTGACGGGAAGACAAACGCAAAATAGCAATGCATGAAAATGTTCCATTTAGTACAACGATTTATCGTGAACTTTCAGAGAGGCTGAGCTATTTCCTATTCATACAATAATCTATTTGGAGTTTGGGCTACAAAATAGTTCAATAATACCAAACCTGAATACGACTGAGGGTATCTGTTGGTTGCGAGAAGTCTGACTAATAATATTAATAAACATGGGTGTGTAGGGAGTATTAAATAAATCATTATGAAAGCTTAGAGGCAATTTGAGGTTCTGGTACTTTTATTCAAGTTAACATATTCCAAACAATATCTGAAAACAGAATCGTTGCTGGTACATGTTTGCCTTTGCCGTCGTATACACTGTTCACTGTTCTTTGCTACCTAGCGAGATGCTAACCTGTAGCACGTTATTCCGGTAGTAGTACATGAACTTTTGTATGCTTTCATCTATTCAAGCACCTCGAGTAAAACACTGCCGAACTTTTGGCTGGTCAAAACAAAATACCGCACCTGGAACTCCAAATATGGATGAACGGCAGATGCTGTCGTTCTAACCACAAATAACCATCCTCCAGAACAGAGTATATAAAATTGATCTCTTTTCCTACGAAATATGATTATTTAATTTGACCATCTTTCAAAGTTCATATGAAATATCCAGTGCTTGAAGTCAGTCAAACGACGGGGGCAATGAAATAGGGTTTTGCTCTCGTTAGAGTTCATCAATAATGGATACCAGGCAGGGCCAAGCGGTGGTGAACCTTGAAACCACACATCCCACCTAGTATGTGAACAAAAAACTTTTTCTAGTCAGCGTACATGAAGACTAGCCAGATATGTTTAGTTCAGTTTGGCCAAAGGGAGTCATGTGTGACAGTCATTTATTTAACGATCGGTAAACGTTTGTCATCTAATTAGGTTGTACATGCAGGTTGTTCTTGACATTGGTAAAACCAAACCTTAAGGAGAAAGATTTTCACTCTGCTCCCTCACAAGGTTATTTGACAAATAAAATAGTTTGCCGAATCCGGTCAAATCCAGTCTGCAACCTTCAAAGTAACACATTCGACCCTAAATAAAAATGAATCTGGGTAATGCGTGATGTGTTTTTTTCCTCCACAGCACACTATTCCTAGTAATCAGTGTTTTTAGACCGGTATTGATTTGCAGGATTTCTAAATCAGTGAAAACGAGCTTGTTCAATACTCTGTGCTTGGTTTGAACTGGGCTGTGTTGAAAAACAATTGAACAGAAAGGATCATCAATAAAGAACGGGAAATGAATATAATACCTTCATTCAAGGATCACTTGAACGAAACTGATTCTAGCCAAGGTCTATCGCGTCCATAGCAATGAGTTCCTCGCCGTGGTAATCAATTAACCTTCAAATATTTTAACCGAAGCCAATCATGTATCACGTTCTGTGTACACTATCAGCCAGAGCGAAAAAGCGGCTTATCTAAATGTGACTTTGAAAAAGGTTCGGTTGACCTCTTTACACACGTACTTGTTCGTGTATCGCTTCGCAATCGTTTACAAACAATTAATTGCTCACATGGATAGAATTCTGGATTGTTCTAGGTATGATGTACCCTGAGTAAATTTTTTTCTCCACCTAGACAAACAGCAATACATATAATTTGTTCTATTATCTGAATGGACCGTTACTTTCTCTTTTCCACAAAGCAGTCGCATACTAACTGTTTACTATATTGTTATAATCCGTGCAAATTTATGCTGTAATTAGCGAGATTGGCCCTTGCGCTCAACGTGGGTTGTGATATGCTGTCTGGGCACATAAAGTATGAGTTTAATAAATCAAAGGGTGGTAAAACGACTGAAATCATTACATTCTACTGAAAGGGTCTCAGGTTCGAGTTCCATTCGAATAATGAATTCACTTTATTAACGGTGCCAATCATAATCAAAATTCTTTACTAGTGCTTCACTGTGGTTTACTGTTGTGTTTACTAACATTTGTACTATTTTGGCACATAAAAATGCAACGTAAAATTTGATGGGAAGTTATATGGAATGTACGGTCGTGAGTAGTACGTAGTTATCAAAATGTTTCTTTGAAATTTATCCTTTATTGATTTTCCATTTTGTTCCTTTGTGATTCCCCCTGTTGCTGCTGACTTCCAATCTGACCCTTCAAAAATTAGCTACAACTCGGAATCGAAAGATGTTAAATCACAAAATCTTGGTTGGTATCCGTAGATCTGACCAACCCGATACGATTGATCGATGGGCGAATTGCTATCTATTCGCCATTTGAAATATCCCTCGCGATTGTCTTTGAGAGTTAGTTGACGTGTACAGACAATACTGCCGGTTATGGTCAAAGCCATCATGTCGTGACAGCATGTATACGTGTGGGCTTCTTAACTGAAGTTCCTATTTTAGGTATTTTTTTTCTGCAAATGGCGAAATCCTTGTACAAATCGTATTGTTTCATGTGTGACTCGCGTTAACTTGGCTGACACTCGCACTCTTCGTCCGGGGCTAACTCGTGACCTTTACAATAGGCACATCCACCAATTTGTGTGGCACGTGAGGTAGGCTGTTTACGTGTCACGTGACTACGCGGTCCGGGATCAGACAACCTATCAGAGTATACAAACTCGGATCTGGATCCGTAGTGTATATTTACACCTTCCATAGACCGAAAAGAGCACAAGGTACGAACTGCCATGGTGGAAAGATACGTGCCATTGATTCGAATTCACTTCTTATGGCTAGCCCCTCACCCCATTGGTGAATGTCATGGGGATCTCGGAGTGCGCTGAATATTCCATGGGGTATGGTTTATGTTGATAGGGTTGTCCTCTGTTGATTTGCGCATGCGTGATATTTATCCCCATCAACCCTAAATCAACGGAAATCATATGTGGATTTCACACATACACGCACACACTAATAAATACCAAACATCCTTATTCCACGTGACACATTGGGATATCGTTTCAGGGTGGACCGTCGCAACTCAGAGCACATTACCTTGACCAATATTTGTTGATTTACCCTAGGAGAACGAGATTTTTGAGAATGCGGAGAAGTGAGAAAATTTGCGGAAACGAATAATTTCACATGGTTTCACTTGCGATGAAATTGTGATGTGATGGCCGATGCAGAGCACTTGACAGCGCTGCTTCGTCCGCGTTTGAACTCGTCAGTGTTGTGCAGTATGTTTGTGTTCCTGCTGGGGCACGAACAAACCCCATTATGAATGAGCTAAGGCGAAGAAACAACATTCTAAAACAATGCAGTTGACGACTTTTTCCCACCCTTTCATGAACGAGCTTTTCCTATTTTATTCTGACACCTGACAGTTAAGGGACATGTATAGTATTCCATTTCGCCTGTTCGCCGAGCTTGGCAATTTGTTTGCAAACGTTTCATCACCAGCCGAGGTGACATCATCAGTGCTTGTGAAGTGGCCTATAGTGTAGTTTAACACACCATACGTTGTATAGAGTGCATTTATTTATCATTTTTATATCGAACCAAAAAAACATTGTCCGGGGTGAAAAAAACTATAACTGAACATAGAACAGATACTGTAAGATGTTAATACAAGTATTAATCGAACTCATGCCACCAATGAAGAAACAGATTTTAGTTTCCTGATTGCATATCGATAGTCATGGGTAAAGAACATGTATCCCGGACTTCATCTCCCATTTCAATGTTCCTAATTCTCTTGTTACACTATTTGAATTAGAGCCACCTTGGATGTCACGGCAAAATTTGGAGTAGTTCAAAATTGACAGCTCAAAATTAGAAGATATTTGATACATGAATGTTCGTTCTCTGTAATAAATGATTGTCGTTTCGCGAAGGTGTTTATTCCGATCAATTCAATTATTCTAATTAGCAGATATTTTTATGTGCATTACACAGTAATTACACCGTTATTTTTATAAATAGATATTTTTTCTATACTAAGGTCTCACCATCTTGCAACTGATGCGCCACCAAGTGTACTCGAAATTGAGAACTCGTACTTTTATAAAGTATTCGACCAATGGAATAAATAACATAAGTGGACACTACTCCACTGATTTCGTTTGTTATCGAACGATACCATATTCGTTCCTGTGACGGAGCCTGAAAAAGCCAGACATTGTCTTATGAGTTCGAGCAATATCTGTATGTCGCTCAATCCTCTCGTTTACCACAAAATTCCGCAACCTATTTTTTATACAAGGTAGTTTTGTGAAGTACAATGGGTGCAGAACCATGATGTCGATGGAAAATTCGGTCTCCGCACACTCGTTCTCACGACTGGGTCGGTTAAGCCAGTACACATCAGACAGGATGACATAATGTATTTAGTGTTACTTTTCTAAGTAAAACAGTAATTCCTGTTTTTCATTGCGCATACAACTTTTCGGAAAGCGTTCACTGTCTTGCTATGAATTGCTACAGAAAGACGGAAATTCGGAAAATTGGTGGTCGTAGCACGGTTCGAACTGAAGACTTTCACTTTGTTACTTTGATTATCTTAAGCAGTTCAACCAAACTAGATTCAGTTTCACATAACAAAGGCCTAAACGACAATACTGAGGCGACTGATGACCCCAGTGTTCATTTATCAAGCTACATTGTTTAGCCATTGGTTGCATCATCTACCTTTTTATTTTTCTCTTGATGATTCGGTTAAATCATCGTGCAATTGATTATACAAATTGTTCAGTCTATCCATGGTTGAGTGCGCATTTACTCAGAACAATCTTTTTGAAACAAAAGACTGTTTTACAGTTGATGTGATTGAGGAAAATAAATGAATCTCGTCACATTAATGTGCTT
>UZAN01040073.1:0-14319 GCA_900618425.1 Echinostoma caproni | reverse complement strand
ATGATGATGATGATGATGATGATGATGATGATGATGATGATGATGATGATGATGATGATTCGGATGATGATGATGATGATGGGCCTGTTGCCCAAGACCATGGTGGTTTCGTTCACTTTTTTGTAAAGAGGGAATGTGAGCGCTTTGAACTGACGGATCAGTGAGTTTGGGATTCTGTGATTAGTCAAACTCTGATGGATTCCTTTATCGGTCGACATAATCGCATGCGAATGTTGTGACAGCACTTCACTGATTGTGCTCATACTCTACTCACATTGATAAGCGCTCGAAGTCAAATCACTGGGAGGGCGACAAGAGGTACTAATATGCGCCCATGATAAACAGCACCTTCTGGATAGTGTCAAATTACTTGAAGCTCAAAAAAGACGTCCATGCTGTTGAACCAGTGGAAAGGAAGCTGCCTAAGACGAACCACGGAGGTGGTTATGGTGCTGCTGCAACTGCCGGTGGTGGTGGTGGCGGCGGCGACGACGGTGTTGGTCGTAGAATAGTTTAAACTTCCGATCGTATAGTCCGAAGCTTAAACGGATTGAATAACAACTTCAAGGTTCCGGGGAACACTGTCACAGTGTCATAATTGTTTAGAATGGTATAATGAGAACTGGCATTTGGTATAGCTCTATATGGTCTTCGAGCGTCCCTTGAATTGAGTCGAGTTATAGTTCCTTTCGAAATCGCGCAAGCCCCATTTTCGAAGATCACCGAATACATCCTGAATAATTTGAAGGTACTACATGAACACGTTTATGAAAACTGTTTTATTGCCCCAGGTGAACATTTTATGAATTATGCCAATAAAATGAGAAACAAGTTCAGGCCAAAAAAACGTGTGCAGAGAAGGTGAAAACATTGTTCAGGCTGGCAAAGGCGCCTCAGACAATGCAATTCTGGAAAAAAAGCAAATTCCTCTGCTTTTGACTGTTCATATTTGCTCTACGTTGGGGAAGATTGACGAAGTAACAACAATCTCCAGCACACAGGATTAGGGATAACTATCCTGCAAGAATCTTCGTTGCACAGAAATTCACAGCGAAAATATACTAGTTTAATTTGCAATTGGTTTATCACTCCACGTGGATTCGATACCACGGAGGCAGTGTCCGTTACGGTAACTACCACTGGAGAAAATCAAACGTCTACCTGATCTGCGATCACTTGAAGAATAAAATCTTTTGCTATGCCGCTGAATTTAAGCCAAATTGTTTGTGCATTGTGCTCCACACTTCTCAGAAAGATTTACTTGGCAGCTAATTCATCGTCATATTAGCGAATTTGTGATATTTCGTTTAATTCCCTGATTGCAATAATTCATGACTCTGCGTACAGTTGTTGTTGGTAACACATTTGATCTGGCCTACTTCACTACACTTATTTTTCAAACAAAAATTTCTCTACCGAGTTCATGCGCTGCTAGGCTTTCTTTTAAAAACAGATCACAATTTTTATTAGTTCATCCGATTGTATACAGCAGGATTAACCAGGAAAGGATGTTAAGATTATCACAGACAGAAGAAAAACAGAAAAATTGGAATTTTTGATTGTCGTAACAAATCGTTTCGTGCATTCAAACCAGAACTCTCCAGTCTTCAGTGAATATTTTGATGGTGGTCTTAAATTCACTTGAAGCTTTTTGTGTGCTTTAAACTTTCTTCACTTTTACTGATTCGTCAGCTTCTCTTAGGCATTTGTGCAAGCGGAATGGACAGGTGGACAAATTTGGACAAAGATCTCAATTCAAGAGGCACAAGTTGAAAACTGTGAAACTATTCACCTAAAAAGGTCGCACATACATACGATTTGAAGGAAAATGGTTTGTTGGAATATGTGAGGAGCCTTAAAACACACATGTGGCTGTACCACCAACCACAAAAATGAAATCATCGATATTGGAGTACTGAATTCTGAGTTCAGATTAGTCTCACATTCTGCAACTCTGTTAGTCTTGATTAGTTATACAGTGTCACCAACTATCGACCGTGCCACTGTTCTCCAACAGCTGCGGACAATAATGATTAACAATGCATTCGGTTCGAATAAACTATGATCCCCGGTGCAGGCTAGCTAGCTGGATAACCGGAGCACGACTGATGTGCAGCTGTTGGGGCGGTACTCCCCAGCTTTAATAGTTGTTTACCAGTTAAGAAAATTCCTGACGTTTGGAAACTGATCTGGATAATGTCCGCTCCCCCCCCCCACCCTCGGAAGGAACCTGGAAAGTACCGCCTCATCAGCTGCACATCAGTCATGCTCCGGTTATCTCAGATGATCTTGTCACTATGTGCTGTCAGAGGTACAACCGAAGGTAACACGCATCAATTTGTCTATCACTATTCACGCTCCATACATATACTTTTATTCATTCTATTCACTAAACAATTCCAGTTCCGAACAGGAGTGTTCTTAAATTACAAAAAGAACGCTCAAGGTAGTCTCGATCGATCGGTAATGTCCAATCCGATTATCAATCGGAATAATAATCAAAACGTTTGCAGGTCGATCCGGAATTACGTGATTTTGCATCATACCATAGCAGGAAATCTTGTCCTTGCCTCATAACTTCTGGTGTTTTTCAAGGTATCATGCTACTGGTAAACATTTTTCATTTATGGAATACAAATAAGCTGGTGCTGTTTTCGAATGTGAAGAACTCGCTTCTGAATATGTATTAGAAATCATAAGCAAATTAGGTTATTCACAGTTAACTCACAGTTAATTGTGAAGTAAATGATGTTGCGAATGGATTTATATCCTGTTCCTTTTCCCTGAATATCTCAAAATGTCAGGATGTTGCGTTTTCCCCGTCGGCCAACGAAACGTAGAGTCATGAAAAACAGGTTTCTCTACGTGTCCACTTGAAGTCAACCAATGCCAATACAAACGCAGGTGAAAAAACTCTTCACGTCACACGACGACACAACTGTACACGATTCAACAACGTTCAGAAGACTTTCTAGAATGTTGCAAAGCTGTCATATTTCTCACCCCAGTTAATAATACTTCGATTAATCGCAAGTTGAGGTTTTAATTACTGAATTCAAATGCACTTCCCCAACGGTTGTACTGTGATTTTTCCGCGTCTGTTGAAAGAAAGACTTACTGACAAGAACCCTTAAAAACTTGTTTAAATGCAGCAATATCGCTACAGATACATTCGCAGGCATTATCACAGACAAACACCTATACGAATTTGAAGGTTTTGATAACAAAATACTCACAGACACTCAATGAACTTTCGAAAACTGCATCTTTACACGCCCAAGTTTCAAACTTTATATGCTTGTATCTCTTGATATCGTGATTAAGTTTTACCATATTTCGCGCATGCTCTTGTTCCCCGGGAGGAAATTTCCTACAGAACTGCTGATTTTCTGAGTCCTTATAGTGGTTGATACTTGATGAATTTTCATTTCATTATGCCTGATTCTGTAGGCTACATTGAGGTGAAGGTACGGTGGTGGCCGCGTACAGATCCTGAGTTCGAAGCCGACCACTACCATCAGTCTTCCTTATTTCTATATTTACTCAGGTAGCTCTTCCCAGGCCGCGGCCCCCATCCTGACAGTTTATTCCCATAATCAGTAAACAAATGAAAGGAGCTGCATATTTCCCTCCGGTGTATGAAGTGACTTGGCAACCGCAGCAGTAATATTTATTGTGAGTGCTTGTATCTTTCTAGAACTCCTCGGTCCATGGCGTTTTGTTTGCTTTGCCTTGCAGGTTTAACTTCAACCCCGACTCATGGAAGCTCTGTCTGCCAGTGTTTCCTCGCCAATTCGTGTCCCGCATCCCTACCGCCGTTCTCTGCCGTCGCTTGTCGCCCGCAAGGCCTCGTATCATCTCTCGCTGCGAGAATACGAGCCGAAGGAAATCGTGTCACGCATATCCGTTCACTCCACTGCGCTGCGAGAGCCCGGAGTACATTTGCAATACAACTTAACTAACACGCTTTTAATAATAGCACATCGTATGTTGTACTCCACTGTGAATCGGCTTCCTCGTGCGTGTGAAATTTTGTCATTGTGGAAAATACTTTGCCAAGGAAAAGACGGCCATACTCATCGCCGTCATCGGATAGCCAATAGATAGTATTTTTGATAATTTGAATACATATTTCACAGGTGTTGCGATTAGAAGTACAACTTGGTTCGACCTAAATGCTCAGAAATTTTCGACGGCGTTCAAGCTATCCTACCCCCTCCCTCCACAGTTCCGAAGGATTACGACAATAGCACAACCTATCTGATTGACGTCGAATGATCAGCGATTATTTGTGCTGACGGAGTGAGCGTTCACATTCAAATACATACATTTGTGAATAGCTATCGTGCAACGAAACCCAGTGAGTTTTTCACTGGATCATAAAAATACCATTTGTCTACAATTTTCTGTTGTAAACCGGCATAGTTTGCCAGATTTTGATAGACGATGGCTTGAATACAGAGCTCAGGAGTGTGTGCTGTTCAGTGGCATGTGGTATCTGCGCACTGGGTTCACATCCAAACTAGTCTTACTTTAGTGCAGAGCGGGTGAGGAAACAAAAGCATGCTTAACCGTGATGGGTGGTGTCAAGGGGATTACGTGCTACATGCTATTTTAACAGTATGGACTGCGGCATCGTCCGTGTAGCGTTAGAATCACAATGATAACTAACATAGGTCTGAAGGCCATTTTATTTAAATCAGGATAAATCCATCTGTATTTAGGACACACGTTCAAAGGCTGGCACGGATTATTCTCCCTAACAGCTGACTCTGTTTAACCTATGAGGGTAAAATTATAAATCCACAAAAGCCCAGGAATATTACAACGCTGCTGAACAGAAATTGTGTATTGCTCAACGTTTCGGTCACCTCAGGTGGTTTTCGCCGGGAGGATGCGAATCGAATCAGAATCATTGTGACACACAGGTAATCTTGAAATGTCAACTCGTGCTGTGAAACAGCGTGTGTCTGTGTGTGTGGCTGTTTGTGTACGCGAGTAAGCCCTCCCAGGCTCAATTTTCACTAGGCGCAAGACTGTCTTTGGTTGCATTCAGTAGGTTTGGCCATACGCATGGCAAGGTTCGATTATGGTTCTGATTCACACAACCGGGTGTAGAATGCTTTGAGAGTGAGTCCGCGCAACAGCGTTCTGTACGGATAGGCAAACCTATAAACAGTACTCGCATTTGACCGAGTAAGTTATGTCTTTCTGACAACGCGTGTAGTTTCTCTAGCTGAATACTATTCTTGAGGGGATTTCGTGCCCATCTCTTGTACTTAGCTAATTGGTACTTTAACCATCTGCTTGTTTATACTATTTAGCATGCGCAAAACAACTGCTGCGATCTTAGAGATTCCCACCATCACTGCCTGACTTTTGCACATTCTGCTGTTTGGAGGCTCTTCGATTCGCCGTCTCTCCCTTACCGAAAATTTATACCATTTCATAATCAATAAATAGAGAGTAAAAATGAAATGAAAAACCCAGCTTTATGCAGCAATTGTTTTCACTTGGTAAGAGGTCACTTCTTTCAAACTGTGAGACAATAAATTTTCTACGGTAGGCATTGTCCGGTCTATCCAAAGATAAATTCAAACTCTGACAAGAAAAAAAATTTTGATTGATGCTTTGCTAATAACATCACTTTTGCTTTTGCATCTGAAGCCAAAGGCATATTTTGAAATGCCATTTCATTGAAATATGACATGTGCTTTGCACCACCTGAGCTCCAGGTAGCCTTTGAAGAGTGACCGGTGTCTGGGGCTTCGTTCGTATTCCGTGTTGATCATATGAGGTCATTCCAAATATATGTAATTCGAGATGCGTGGATGATAAGCTGAAGAATGACCACGATCAACAATCACACCGCAGCCTAGAACAAATGCAATTATAACATGAGAGCATAGGTTTGAAGATAAAGTATGGTTTTGAATGCCTTTATAGTCCTAATGGAACAGAGCATAAACGAGGTAGTGTTATCGGGGGAATGGTATTCGTACGTGACCAAAATCTGAACACTGCTTGGCTTCCTAAATGTTCTTTCGTTACAATAGTAAAATTATGGATTCCCATTCGTGAAAAGTAAACCTAAGCTTGATTTATGATCAACTCGGACAAAGTGGTTTTGGTCCGCATCGGTAATACACGAGACTTCTGTTAGAAACCAATCCCAACTTCTGATGATGTTCGACTGAGGTGCAACGGTTACAAGTGTAACTGACTTCACGTTTACGGACGAAAAAACTAACATTTTTACCGTGTCGGTAAGGTACCAATCATAGAGAGTTGGAAGAAACACATTTGATCGTTACAACCTGGCTGGTAGTAGCTAAGTTCCTCCAGACAACCACACTCAGTCATAAAATTCGCAAGGCGTTTAAATGCCATAAAACAACCAAGGACTGACTGAAATAGCTAATTTTGTGACATGGGTTGAGGACTATAGAACCAGGACTATATAGAAAAAGAGAGTTCGACAGCAGGACAACAGTTGTATCTGGTGATCAATCAATCAATCAAGAGAAACATTGTAGACACAAATGGTTGGCCGACTTCTTACCAAGTTAATTTTTCATAACTGACGTGTTTATCGAGTTGATTGAAGGGTATCAAGCCTCCAGACATTCTCTGGCATGTTTTCACCGAACTTGGTCAGTCATTCTCACTAAGTCATCATCGTATCAATGTCCTTCCTGGAAGGAACTCAGTGTCAGATTGTTATGTGTACTGAATACCACAGAGTGTTCATGGGTCCATGTGAACAGTTTTCTTCCGGTTTGTCGGATAATGTTTTCGGTACTTCTTGCAGTTTATTTTGTAGATAACTTAGCTCTTGTCTTTCTCAACCATTTTCTCCTTTGGTCTTTTAGGAATTTTCCGTCAACAGGCGGTCTGTTTTTAGGTGACACGCAATCCGCATGATCTGAGCAGCACTGACATCATTTCTGAAGTGTCTCAGACCTACCGCAGGGTTTTTCTCGTTGATGATTGTAAATGATTCTTGATTAATTGATTGATTATTGATTCCTAGTTATGTTGCTGAATTTACGGGTGTAACCGTTACGAGGGAATACGCTGAAGAAATATCTTTCTTCTTTCTCGTTGAGTGTCTATCGGTGCCGCAGTTGTGTTTGGATTCTTTCGAACTTGGTTCCAATACAGTATCTTTTCTCCCTGTGCGGATGATTACTTTTGAGGTTTAGAATACGATTCATATGCGTTACTTTGCAGGAGAGCTTTACCTCCAAATTTTCTGATAGTATTCTAATGATCAAGATGTCCAAAAACATCAGGTGGTTATCCTCATTTGTCTCCATTGTGAATCTGAAGTCGTAGAACGTGTTATTTATGATGGTGCTTGTCATTTCTGGTGGTAACTTCAGGATGCTAGTTGTGTCATGAACGTCTCGGATTCAAAGTTTCAGCCTGATTCTTGGCAGTGCTTTTGTTCAGTTTCTGCATTACTGCTTCGACTATCAATATTGCTGATCCCACTAGCTTCCTTTTCAGCTGTTCGTAGATTTTACCTTTGAATTTGAAGTATATTGCATGCATCGTTCCATGAGTTCACAGATGGCAACTGGTTTCATTGGTTGGTTAGAGGAGTAAAGGATAACTCACTGATGAAAATGACCGAAATCTCTCGATGGGCACCATCGTTATACTGAGCTTCGTTTTTGAGGTGAGATGATAAAAACTGGCGGGTGTGAGTGAAAGTTGTGCAGCCGAATCTAATTCATCGGATATCGTGAGGATCTTTTCAGCTATTGAATTAAAGGAAATATATAGAACAAGTATTGCAGTCTTATTCATCTGTGAAATCTATGAATGTGGCATCGCGTAATCATACAGCAGGTTCGGATCGTGCTCGACATGCACCGTGATCCAGCATCCATGGAGTTAACCTAGGCATGGATTTTAGCCAAATTAATGTTTCAATGTGCATACAATTGGATTGGCCAAATATCTGTAGGTTCACATGGATAGTCACTGGACAGTCAGCAGTAAACCATTCTCTGATTTAGACTTGTAATAATGTTTTCCTAGTAGAACTGCTGTGCAGTTGGGTTATCTTAATTTTACGTCCATTGGTGCTATCCACTGAGTAATCAGTTTCAATGCCATTTCGCTGTAAGCCAGTACAAAAGCAATTTCAATTATCGCAAGAGTACTCATTTGTTGTAATAATTCTCCCCCTCCGCTCGTGAAAATTTGCTTGTGCCAGGATCTGTGTATTGTTCTTCTGTTTGTGTGGGTCTCGCATAATGGGAGTTTCATTTGCAAAGTAGTGTGTGATGACTAACAAACAACTTAAGCATTATTCCACAGTGGATTCTTTATGCGTATTCGTACTGGAACTGGAATAAAGTTCAAAACTTCAGAAACAGACTACTAGGGAATATATATAGTAGCAAATAATGTCTACGAAAAGGGACAGAAAAATCATCATTTTTTCATTTGTTAAGCACTGCCACCGGAACGGTGAAGTTACCCCGTGAATCAATATCAACATTCCGTTTACGCCGGAATGTGAGCAACAATTCATTGTTCGACTAAAAGTGCATCAACTTGTTTGGCTCCATTTTGGAAGGAGATTCAGGACAACTCATGCATCGTGGAACGCTAATCCGGACGGAATTGCTTCCCTGGCGATTTTCATCGGGATGTGTTTTGCAACAGATAGATGGATCCAGCATGACTTTGCTAAATTCGTAGTTTTTACTGGGTTTCTTCTTCCAAAAGTAGATGAGCATTTTTAGGTTTTTTGATTACCTCAATCTATTACGTGTGTCTCTCCATCATCAACAGTCTTCATTAGTTCACACTTATTTACAATTTTATGGGAAAACTGAGAAGCCTATCTTTTTACTTACACTAACCCAGACAATTTTAAACCCCACAATCAGTCCTATCCTCTTTTGTTCACCAATGAATTTTACCCCATCTACTCTATTGTGTCTCTGTACTATTTCCCGTTCTTTTAAAACAACACTTCGAAACATTCGTCGTGGTTTGATGAGCATCAGTTGTGCCTCAATAATCGCAATCGATTCAATGATCACAGAACTCTTTGATGGTTACATCAACTCTTGTTTTAACTTAGCCCTTCAGACTGTAGATGACGCTCTTCATCCACTGCAACGTGATCTATCATTTTGTCGCCCCTATCCGTCCGCACGCTCCTCATTTCGGCACCTACTCTCTCGCATTAAAATTAATAAAAGTTCCCCTGTACTCTACCTGGCCCGATTCTTCACCAAGAGGGAACAGGTCGCAAGTGAGCTACGTCAAAAGTTTTGTACATGGAATAAACTCCAGGGAGATGTTTTACCTTGCACGTTAGATGAAACTGTATATTTCATTCCGCGTGACAAACTGAGTATATCTTTAACTGAAATGTAAGCCTTACACAAGTTATTCAAATACAAATATAAATATAAGTGAGCGTAAGGAATGATAAGTAGAATTCATAGAGAGATTTTCCCTGTGTAGACAAAATTAAACGTGAACTGAAAAGTACTGTACACCAGTTTTGATTTTTCTGGGTCTCATTTCCAGTCCATCGACCCAACAGAGAACAGAACCCAAGAAATCACAGATAGAACCCCAGCATAGGACAAACTTCAGTTTTGTTTGTCAGTTACCACAAGGTGCTCTTTATAAAATAAAATCCTTGTATTATGTAAGGAATTAACCAAGTCTCAAGAAGTGCAACCCAAACAAAGGCCACGAACAGCGATTCGGGCACCTGTACAAATGGAACACATAAACTCATGGTTGAATCACCGGTTATTTACAATCCAAATGTTCGTTCTCCCAAAAACGTGAATTGTAATCTTTCATCGGCTACTCACAAATGTATAATAGCCAATCAGGACCGATGAACTATATCACGGAACGTCGTTATCATCAAGATGTCTCTGCTTCGATGAAATACGCACTTGCTGTTAAATTCTAGAAGTATAGAACAAAACAAACATACAGCAAAGAACTCACCGAGCAATTTACAAGCTTCAATATCTCTGGATCTATCGGACAGAGGTAGGTAGGCATCGTTCTACCTGATGCAGCCTATTTCTTGAAAGTTGTCAAGTGTGACGATTTTCACTTTTGCAATCCCGATTTATTTATTCAGTGTTTTTAAGCATAAAATAGAGCATAGCTTGCTTTGGGTATTTGTACCAAATTTCTATTTTTGACCACTCTTGAACCTTCGTGATAGTGATCACTTCGAAATCCATTAGAATTCTAATGTGAATGCCAAGTTGAACTTGAGTTACTTTTTTCTCCTCAGGATGCATTTTTTCAAGTTCACGTACAAAGCTTTATTGTGTGATAGTGATTCGTCAAAATACCCATCTTCTGATCCAGCCCCCAGTAGTCTAACAAACACTGAAATGGCCGAATCTGATACACTGACACATCAGACACAAAATAAAAACCACTTTAGTTACTCACCGGGATATGCGAATGTAGAACGTGAGGAGTTCAACGAGGCTTCCAAAAATGAGATGGGCTTGACGGTCGCCGGTCAAACAGTACCCGGATCGTGGAAATACTTCAATAACATTATGTTCCACTGGTGGAATTTTTCTGCGATCCGATTTTGGAATTCTGACACGTCGACTGAGTACCATAGCATGCTGGGTCTGACTGACCCGTAGGATGAAATTCTAAAGAAACACGCAAAAGCAATAATTAATGTGTTTATTAAGGCGACGATATACGGCGTTTTACGCAGCAGCTCCTTCATACTACGACAATCCTGCCGTATAGAAGCACTTCAGGAAAAGCAAGACGCTAATGTACCAGATTACATGACGGAAGATTAGGCTGCACACTGGTAATCACCACTATGAGTTAATATACTGATCTGCTGAGTGAAGTGTCGATGAATTAAATGGTCCTGATTTGAAATACTATCCGATTTTGAACACTGGGAGGAAAATATACCATTTGTATTTCACCTACTCATGAGTAGCATAGCCTTCACGATCGCATTACGCTCACCAAAATTGAAAACTATGGTCACCGACCACGATGATTTCAGTTAGATGATGTCAAGGATGCAAATGTGACAGGGAGTATATTGGTTTACATTCAGGAATGATGGTTTACTCGGCTCTGTTATTCATTTTTCATATAAGCAAACGAAATAGTTCATGACACCCGTTCATTTTAACGGAGATTTTGCGTCTGATAGAAATCGGTCAAGCCGTATTACTTAATCTACTGAGTTCATTTTCATGGTGCTGCAAGTTTACCTTTCTCCGTGTCTTTCTCGCATATTATATCGATCGGGTTCGAATATTATACCGGCTTTAAGATCTTCTCAAGGAAAACTATTGGCAATACGGATAAGAAGGAGAGTGTAAGAGAAAAATTGCTCTTTTTGAGTTTCTTTTTCGTTTCTCAGACAATGGTTTCCCGATCGACTGTCACATCAAAGTACCCCAAAAGCTTGAGTTGGAAAACGTAGGACAATCCTATACAGTTCAGGACAAGACAATGTTATACAAGAAGTAGTGTCACAGTAGACCCCTATGCGAGGGGTCTACAGTTCTTTGTATCCGAAAAATGAACAGTCGCTTTCAAAATCGAAACAATTGTGAACATATCCGAACACTGAAAAACTGGAATGTTCCGAATCGGTGCCCAATCCCATGAGCACAGATAAGTACAAAAGTATCTTTCCTACTTTTCCAAATAAAAACCACGAAATAAAACGGATGATGCCAATAATAGCTCAGATGTTGAGAATGACGTTGATGGACGATCATTCCATTTCGCCTGTTCAGTGCCACTTCACAAGCACTGATGATGTCACCTCGGCTGGTGATGAAACGTTCGCAAACAAACGGCCAAGCTCGGTGAACAGGCGAAATGGAATTCAGTTCACCCGAGCTACGAGAACCGATTTTCAATATTTTGTCAACATGGACGATCATGTCTATGAGGATGAAGTGAAAGTAGTGAAGACGATGATAGTAATGATGATGAGTATGATGATAATAATGATAATGAAAATTATAATAATAATCCTAATGCTCAAGATACGTGAGAGTTGGATGATGATGAGCATAATGATGAATTTTGGTGAGGTTAGCTTTACTCATAGACCTACCAGATAGTGTCAAGACGCCCCAGCCACTTCCTCACATACTAACGCTTTCTCCACTGAGTTCAAGCTGGTCTTATTGGCAGTACATCAACACAAAACGCGCTTACTTCGATCCATTGGATTAGGTGCAATAGACCCGTGACCTATTTAGACATTTAATACCATTATTATGTTCACCATCACTTCAAAAATGAGGAATCTATATGCGGTTGCTGACATATACGCGAAACTTTGTTTCCCCAACGGAGTTTCACAGCATATTCAGACTGTGTGGATTCTATTCTGAGTTATTTCTGAGTTCTAATTTGATCTGCATTCGGATTGTCTCAACAAGATTATTGATTTCCTTATCATGAACTGAGTACCCATTTCAAGGGGAGCGAAATATTGTTCGTGTTATTCTTTCATTGTAAATCTATTGAAGAAACAAAAAGCACCGAAGGCTGGATTGCCGTAACACAATAGGTAGTGCGGTGGAAACCCGACAATGACCTAATGGAAGGCATCTCAAAATGGGAAGAGTTATGACATACATCACCTGATTTCCTAAACCGTCGACTTGGTCTGCTATTGTTCGGTGATATTTTACCTTGTAGTCAGTTGGTCAGTCAGTCCAACAGGAGCAGTCAGTCAGTCAGTCATTAAAGACAGACATGGCGGTAGTTGAGAAGGCAGTAAGATGGAATAGGTTGAAACATGTAAGTTAATGGCACAAAAGGAACAGTACTGGCAGATAGTTGTGCAGCAGAATTATACTGTTTTCAGAAGAAAACATTGAGAGTCCTGATCTGATATACGCCACACAATCTAGCGGTTACGAATATTATGCCATTTCCCATGTATTAGTGCTTTAGCTTCGGTAATGCAATTTTCAGATGATAGTATTATCACTACTTCACTGTGGTCAAACTACAACCGATTAAATATGCTGAGTAACCACTACAGTGTAATGCAAAATATATAACAGATAATCTGTTCTTGTGTTAGATGTCTCAGAGTTTCAATGGAGCTTCCCGAAGTGAAACGATACCCGAAGAAGATGTAATTATAGTTTTAGTGCTGGTAAAATACATAAATATACCTCTCGTCAATCAATGCATGTTCTCGTTAGTGCCGATTCTGAATTAGAGATAAATTACGTTATCCATGCTTTATCACATGAGCTTGAAGTGGTACCCCCGGTATCACAAACAAAGGATCATCCGCATACTAAACGGGTTTTTCGAAACCGGAAGTAAGCATCCGATCAAAATAGTTCTCGTTCTTTCTACCTGCATGTGTCTCTGCTCCATCGTCTGATATCGCATCCATTTAGCAGTTGATATCGGAATAAATATCCACTTCTTGAGTGAAGCAATGAACACTGGTTCTTGAACGAAATTCACAGAATAAGTGACAAGCCAAAAATTCTGTTTGTTCACCACACTGATTGATACCTCTAATCTCTGTTAGCTGAAGCCATCGGTTGAACATCATTTGCAAGTAATCAGACTGGAGCCAGTAGAACCGGTCTGATGAACTATTTGAAGATGATCAGTAGTACTTTAGGTTCATGGGGTGAACTGCAAGTTTCAGTTATAATATCAGTGATCTTTCCCTCGTCGCCACGGACACTGTGATTCTGGACCTTGTTAGTTGACACAGTGATTCATGTTTATTTTCGACCCACAGGTTAATCCCAGACCTCAATCAACCATAATAAAATGATCCCTCATATTGCTGCTCTCCATCATCCACCTGTGCAGAACTTCGTCAATAACGCGCTGGAATAAACGTGCCTCGGGACTCACCCTTACTCTGTTTGGCTCAAAATCAGACAACCACAGACAGGCTCAGACCCAAAGTACATACACATTTCGAATAGCATTCCGCATTCAATCATGTACTTTATTCTTTTATTGCTGCCCACAATTATATGCACGTATTTATTTTTCTCCCTTTTGACAACATAGCTGTCTGAAACAAAAGCCGCTGGCGTGCAGAACTCTACACCATGCTAACATAGACAGGTTTATCCCGTTCCTTCTAACCGCTGCATAAAAACTAGGCTACGAACCCCCTCCCCGTTGGAGGTTCTGTCAGTAACCACTTCACTATCCCCTTACCATGCCTTGGCCAAGTGGCTGGTAGCGATTCTGGAACCCGTACGAGCACAACTCACTAATCACACATTGAAGGATTCCTACGACTTAGTG